>JAIWVJ010000032.1:0-125841 GCA_024322285.1 Musa beccarii
TGTCGTCTTGGCTGTCTATCCGTGTCTTGCCTGGTGCCGAGAAGATACGTGCTTCCATTCCAGTTGTTGGCGAGAGGGACCCTACATCCACTAACTATATTTCAAGGATACCTTAGGCTCCTGCCGATAGTCAATTGAATTATTCTCTTTATAAAGGATAAAAGACAGATTCAACAAGAAATACAGAAATAAGGAAATCAAGTCAATCTACTAGCACTAAGAAATCAATCCAGAAAGTAGAGCAACAGTTCAAAGAAAGAGCCAGAGCAAGAGGCGAGGTCACTCCGGTAGGGAAATCTACTTTACTTACTTTTGAATCTATAACACCTAGCCACCCAGCACCCTAAACTTCCCTTTCAACTCCACTTATATAAGTGCTCAGTACGGAGCATTGTTAACGAATTATAAACGAGTCCTGTATCATAGAGCAATCGCGAAGTTATGAGCGAGTCCTGCATTCTAGCGTCAGTGAACTCGTGTCTAGGCAGGGCCGCTCTTCTTCTTAGGCGATTGGGAAGGTTGTTTGTTTGCCGGAGCAAGCCGTTCAGCAAGTGTTGTGACGCGCAGTAGATTCAAAGTTCAAGTAAGGAAAGGCTGCAGACGAACTAAGGTGAAAAACACTGGTTCACTCTTTACTTGCGAATAAGTGTTAGCGCAATGAACTGAACTCATCGCTAACCCCAAATGACTTGTTCTTGCTTGTTCCCCGGAAACTCACTGACTTTGGAAGTTGGCTGCCCCGAGAAGTAACCCTTAGCACTCCGACCCGAAATAAGAAACATCATTAGCTGTTACTCTGCCTCTGGCCTTTAGTGTAACGTCTGCCTATGTCCTCATTTATAGCATAGGGTTCGGCTACCAATAAATATCCAATTCTGAAACAATAGACTCGTAGTCAACTGCGTCTGTCAAGTTTCGTTTCAAGCGTAGGTATAAGGAAGCAAGTTTCATAAGACAAATCAAAGGTTATATATTATATAGAATCTCTTTTTCATTACTGAATAATAAGATAAAGTAAGCGCACAATTAATAGAGTATAGGGAAGTGTAGTTTAGGTCGGTGGACAGTATTGGCAACGAGAATCCTATGTCAATGTCAATTTCAGATAAATAAGAAAGAATATAATGATCAACTACTGCCTATTTTCATGTTGCTTGTTGGATTAGAGGCTCAAGTTAGTGGTCAATAAAGAATAATAAATCAAACAGTAGATTACGGGCCGGTGTGAAGTCAATGGAGTAATGGCGGACCAAACTGAGCAGGGAATTCATTATGGTCGTTCGTTTGACCTCTGTGAAACTCATCTTATGGCTAATGGACTAATCGATGAAGAAAGGGCTTATTTCGAGTTACAGGGGTGATCCTCATCACATGGTATAGAAGAAAAGGTAATATTCTACAGTTATCTACTTCTTCTTTCTATGGTTCTTTGATACGAAGCCTCCCTTCTTCTTGCTTTCTCCTTTTTTCCTTTCTTTTCCACTTTGCCAATAAATCTTCTGCGCGACAAATTCCTACTCACAAGTGTTTCATCATTTATATATTGTGAACATTCGAACAGAACAGGAACGCGGAGTCTTTAAGAAGTGTGGGTCTATCGATACTTATATTCTTTCTTCTAGTAACCTTAAAACGGATTCAGAAGGTGGTTAAGTGCTTTCTGCCTTACCTGCTAAGTTCGGGGCTTTAAAAGAATGTGATTTCGCGGGGTGCGCTAACGCTTACTTTCGGGCCTATTGTCGTTGCTTCTTGTTGTTCACATGTTTGTTCCGTTGAATATAGCTTTGACAGATTCTTGCAACAGTCAGAACGGAGATGATATTCTCTACATATTTGCACTTCTATTGGATTTGAATCAAGTATTTATTTGCTGATGACGAAGAAGTGAGCGCGAGCCCAAACTCGAAGTAAAGTGCTTAAGGGAAAGGCTAAGAAAGATGGCTACAGACACCACCCCATAGGAACGATTTATGCCAGGCCATTAGCTACGTTTCACATGGGTTGTTTTACGACTAGAATCTCATGGCTAATAACTCTGATAGAGATGCTTCTCAAAGCGAGTTGTTGGCAAAAGAATGGAATTGCACTCAAAAAGGAGACCCTATCTTGGCCGAGTCAAGTTATTATTAACATGCTTGTATTTCTAATCCGTGAAGTGAAAGTAAGACGGCAAGGGCGATGGCTTCCACTCGAGACCGACCTGCTCGGAAGCTGCTAACGCGTTACTGCTTACTCCTATCCTATAAGAACCAAAGTATCTGGAATTTGGCACTTCGAATCCCCTATTTTTACTCTTGAAAGCTTTATACTCTGGTGGTTCTGTAAACTCCGTTAGCGCAAGCTAAATTAGTGGTTCTATCACAGTGCAGACAGTGACGTAACGGACAGTGGTTCAAAAAGGGTGTTTCTTTTCTTGCTTGTTTGCTTTAATAATCTTTCATAAGTGTCTCTTTGCGCCCTTGACAATACTTCAATTGAATCTAGCTGCGCCCTTGGCAATACTTCATTGAATCTAGCGTTACTAATAAGGGGTAACTAAATACCCAACCTATTCTTTCTTAATCAAAGAATATAGGTGACATTTCGCCCTTGTGCTTACACTTACTCTCGGGGTACTTGAGCTTACTTAAGGTAACAAGCAACTTCAAACAAACAAGAACAAATAGTTTCGGGTCGGGGTACGTTAGCTAACTCCACTCTACAGGCAATGAACAAACCAGGGCTTCTACTATAGCGCCAGTCGTTGCGCAAGAACAAGTAGTTGTAGACCAGATTAGATGCTATATAAGGATCCTCATAAGGATCTTCTACTTTGTTCCAGTCTGAAAAAGAAGTCAATTCCTTTACTGACAACATCAGAGGTCATTTACAGGCACCACTTGACCGGAGGGGAATAGATAGATAAGCCTTGAGCGGTCAGACCAATTACGATCGCTAAACATTCAAGATTCGAGATGAGCTGCTAAAAGAAGGAAGGGCGATAGAGAGAGGTGGAAGGAAGACAGCCTATAATGAAAGAAGGAGAGCTACCAGCACTAATAGCTATAGTACCTATAACTCAATAACTATAGAGCTTTCCAATACTTAGATTGCGCCAATTCATTCATGAAATACAGATTAGGCGCTTGCAAATTCGAAGAGTTTCATACCAGATTCAATACCTGAGTGGAATACCAGAGTAAATACGGTCAATTAAGGATAGACTCTACGATAGGCTAGTCCCCTATGTTAACTAGCGGAGCTCTTGCAGGGGGTAAGTCTAACACACACAGTCTTTCTTTCTATTACAGGAGTCCCTCCCTCTCCCCTTTCTCGCCTGGAACTCTCTTTTTGAAGTACGTGGCTTCATCACCTTTTTTCTTTGCTGGGTGGGTGGTGCTTTTCTTTGACGTTAATCGTTTGGAGGCTTTCCTTTCTCTTTTTAGGTGAATGGGTCGTCTTCTTACTTTACCATGGCATTGCCAACATGAGTCTGTGTTCAGTGGTTGATAAGCTGCTAGGTGGTATTTCGTTTAGGGCTTGTCATTTCCTTTCACTTTTCCCAACGATAGACCACGATTCTTTACATCAATTAAGAATTTGAGGCTCAACGGGTTTGTTGAGGAGTTAATATTTCTAATTCATAGATTGCCCGATAGGGATCATGGACAGCTTTCTTCCTTTTCGAGGTGTATTCAGTGAGCATCATCGGATGGGGCAGAAGATGTAGCAGTGGATTCACGCCTTGTCTATGTTACTGCTTCAAGCTTAATAGCTAAATCCCTTGGGTGAAAGTGGAAGTTAAGGAACAAAGCCCCGTTTGTATTCGATAAGCACTAAAAGATTAGGTACTCCCGGCATCGAGCTTCGAGTATATGCTTGGCGGGTCAAACACTCTATTCTTTTGCTAACTCGGTAGCCAACCCATAAAGGAGAAGAGTTTTCAGGTAGGGCAATCTCTCGTGCAATCAGAATAATCCTTTTTTGTACCTTCTGAGAGGAGAGCTTTGATAATCTCGACGCCGAGAGTTCGATTCGCTTGGGATTTGCGCGGGGAATCTGAAACACTTTCGAGATCGGGATAGGGAAGCTCACGCTTGACTTTACTCCGCTCGCGTCAGCTAAGTAGGCTTTTCAAAGTGGTTCAGTGGGACTGCAAAAGTATCGTAACGACTAAGTATTAGCAACACACATTTGTATAGTTTGTTTTGGTTAGACAATCTAAAGCTTGACAGTTGCTGCTTTGCGCCACAGCTGGTGCTGCCCCCCGAGTAAGAACTGACTACCCCCATAGGGGCTTCCAGTGAGATATTGAGCTTGCCTCACTATTCTAGTAAGTTATTTCACTGATTGTTCATTCTATCTTTGAATTTGCTTGATAGATTCCATTAGTATGCAGTAAGTTCCCGGATCCTTGAGCTTGCAACTGCTTCTTTTCTTTAGCTGGTTGCTTGTATGGGTGCTTGCTTGCTACACGCGGAAGAAAACAGTCTAGTCAGGTACGATAGCTATCCAGTAAAGAATCAAGAGTAATTAGCATAGCAGTTCCCAATGATTATAATGAGCTAGGTGGCTTTGCTTCCAGGAATAAGAATAGAGTTCCACTTAAGTAGCGAACAACATCCGAATCTAAGTTCCGTGGTAAGAAGAGCCAAGACACTACTAGACAAGAGTCACTACTAGACGCACCCCTGTTATGCCTAACTCGAGCAGGCAGATCCATACTTTTCTTACTCAGGTTAACGAGAACTACATAAAGAAGGTGGCATACGGTCCTTTCGACCTATACTATAGGAGGTTTTTCTACAAGTTTGCAGATTTGTTTCTAGCTTTATGACGATGTAAGACCTTGATCTAGTTTCCGTTGTCATTGCCATCCTTTGAGCAAACAAATGGATAGGCTGTATACTAAGGAATTATGGTTTGACCCCTATTGGAATTCGTTTTCTGGTACATTCCCCCCTGTAGCAGTGATGCCTGTCTCGGTTCGGTTAGCGAAGCAGGTGTGTAGTGACTCGTTGGGGCTCTGGGCGATCTGAGTGGGGCATTTTACATGGTCGGAAGTGGAAGTTTGCCTGGTCGATCTATCTACTACAGCTTTCATCGTCGTTTTTTCTTATGGGTAAGGGCGGACGAAGCCACTTTGGCAAACAGGAACCGTCAAAAGGGTAATGGTCAATTTCCAATTAGATCGAGATTCAATCTACTTTCTTTTTCCGCTCGCAGCCCGATGCTATATTGAAATTGATAGCCCTGCTTGCTATACACTTACTATTTACTGACGCTAGAACACGAAAGACCTTGAATTCCACCATAGGGAAAGTCACTGTGTAGCCCTTTTGCCTGCTTTTCCTATAGCTCGCTGGTTACCATGTCAACTGGCTATCCATTCGCTTGCTTTCACTAGCTTACAGGCTAAGAACTCTCTTTACTTGACTTTATAGGATCCTGCTGTAAAGGCTTTCCTTGATTACACGGATGATAAAAATGATGAATAAGTAAATAGACTATTACTGTCTTGCCTTAGAACCCGCTTGCTTTTGATCAAGATCTTTCACCAGCTATCCCAGATTTACATATGGCTGCTTTTGCCCTTGCTTGAACCTTTCTCCCCCAATGCAATGGTCTGTGTCTTTTGACTTTCTTTGGATTGCATTATTCTTTTCACCGAGTGGGAGTTGCCTGCCATCTGTTACCGCACCTTATCCTCTAACTAGCACTTGATTTTCCAACTTTAGCAAGAGTCCGTTTTCGACAGGGCGAATGCGGGATACGGGAAGGCACAAGGTGCTAAGAGCCTCTATCTCCTTACCAACTTAAGTCAATGGAACCTTAGCCGGCAAATTCGGATACCACCGGTGAAGTTTTCTCGTGAAGTGACCCCGGAAGTAAGGATGTCGGAAGCTCAGGAGCAACAAGAGTACCCCATAGTTTAAAAAGGGGTTGTTAGGAGCAGCTGCTTAAAGGCTTATGCCTCGCCCACCATCGGACGCTAAGCTAGAATCACGGTTTGACCTTTGTCGACTCATAGAAACTAGAAGAAATAAGTCATTCCCCCTTTTCTTCTTTCTTAGAGTAGTAATGTTAAGGGATGCTCCCCAAGTCGGATTTCTACCTACTTTTGAATCTTTCGTCTATCCTAGAAAAGTGGAAAATCAAAAAAGAATAGCTGTTGCCTAAGTCAGAGCATCAAAACGCCCAGAAGTAGCTTTTGGATCTTTTTCGGGAAAATCATCCGAAGGTTCAAGGCCGGCGACTCGTAGAATATCTCCTTTCGGCTTGAAAGAGTCAACGGAGAGAGAAAAACGGTGATTACGCTTAGCCCTAAAATAGAATCAGAGGCTTTCTTTGGAGATAGAGCCTGTTGGCAGGTTAAGTTGCTTAGATTTCCTGTCTTTTTAGCCTTTATGCTCGCATTACCGGAGGATTACTTCAGAGTGCTTCAACTTGGAAAAGGGTAGATGTCATTCAGGTAAAAGAATGGCACTTGCTCTATTCTTGTTAGCTTGCTTGTAAAGGGGCCTGTAAACACTGTAGCAATACACCTCCTACTGGTCCGCTTTTGTTCTTGCAGTTATGGCTTCATGCCCTTTCGGTCGGTTGTTTACAAATAGATATAGAATAAGGAAGAAGCATCGAATGCTGCTATTGAATGCGCTGTTGTTGCTGAGTGAATAACCCGTCTTGTCGTATCTGCTGTGACTTTAGGTGATTCGGGTGCAGATGCGTCTCCATCTTTGGATTCTTTGTCGGATACTTCCTTCATATGAAGCGGATTCCCCTGTGTCTGCGTATGCGTCTTCGTCTTCGGCATCTGAAAGAGTGGAAGTGGAACAGGCGCACTCACTGAAAGAAGCCTTACGACCCTACATAGGCCTACTTAGAGGAATGGATAGCGTCTTTACCGTATTTCATGATGTAGTTGCTTATTCCTTTCATCATTGAGATTGGGTTAGTGTGTGTAGACTATCTAATATTCTACCAAACCACTAAGCAGGCAATTACATTGCTTTTGTGAATCAGTTGTAGTTGCGTCCTTACTTGATCCTATCTTTGTTATCTGATACTTTGCTCAGGTTTGGAACCCGGCTGCTGGCATGACTGGTTCAGTAAGTGATGTTTTCTAACGGTTTCCTTATAAATCATTGGCATCTTAAGCTCATTTCTAGATAACTCTGGAGCGAGAATCAGGCAGTATTAGTTTTTTTTACAGGCATTTCAAATGTAAACATTAAGAAAATGGGAGAGGCTAATGTTATTCCGGAGAATGAAGATTGTAAGACAGAAGCACGGGTTAACCTTTCTTTACCCCAAATTGAAAAGAGTATAAAGAAGCTTAATTACTTCGAGTGCGCGCCTGCTCCAACTCTGCTTTTAAGGAATCCAATGATCCCAAGTATCAATCAAGTTGATAGGGAACAAAGCTGCCTTTTAGATTGGAAGCTATGTAGCTCGAAACTGCATATTCTAATAAATGGGTAGTTGTCATGTACCTCATGTATTGTACGAGACCAGACATTGCTTTTGCTTTGGAGATGTTGAGCAAGAACTCCAGTAATCCAGGGAAGGAGCTTAGGAGTGCTCTGACTAGGGAAGGAGCTTAGGAGTGCTCTGACCAAGTTAGCTAATGGGTCAAATGTATTACATGTAGCAAACAAGAAAGTTTTGAACCAACCCAGCAGTGATCGAGTAGGATTACAGTGACGCGACAGGAATTCATATCATTCATATTCCAAGTGGTAGTCTGCCTGGGTCTTTACCATTAGGTATAGGAGCAATTTCATCGAAATAAAGTGGCAGCAAGTTCTAATTCACGCATAACTCATTCCTTCATAGAATAAGAGTTTCTTGCATAAACCTCTGCTTGAATAGAAGCAGAAGAAAGACAAACTAATGCAAAAGGGGGAGGTCAACACTTCAATCCTCCTAACCGGGAAAAGCTGAATCTCAAAGGTAGAGGTTTGTGTTGGAGGTGCCTCTTTTCAAAGCATAAATCCCATCAAACCAGCAGTAATTAAGTGAGTATAGCGCAGTGAAGGGCTTTTTCTCATTCGATTATTCTATATTTGCCCTTAAAGCCTTTCGTAAACAAATTAGTTGTCTTCATCGAGAATAGCAATTCCATTTCTGAAACCATAAGATGTAGACTTGGAGTCAGGCCTTCTTCAGAAAGGTAACCATACCCATATGAGGAAAGACCGAAAGGGGAGACAATAAGGAAAGACCAAAAAGAGAGAAAATAAGGAATGGGGAACTATGGGGCTAAGCTTACGATGCATAAACGAGCACAAAACGTAAAGAAAAAGGGTGTGTGTGTTTGTTTTTAAAAGATCTGTTGTTTAGCTAACCGGTATTTAACACTTTTATGCTGGCTTTTAGCACCTTGCTTGATTTCTTTGATGCAGAGTATTTCATTACACGCACTACAGGGCTAATAAGCTGTTTTCTTTGTCACTAGCAGGGCTAATAAGCTTGATTTCTTTGATGCAGCTTAGTATTTCATTACACGCAAGACGGCAAGAGGGTTTCGTTCTTCAGAGCGGAGACTGGACCGGTAATCCCTTCTATGATAATGAATTATTCCAGTTTCTAAAGGGGAGTGAGGTTAATTAATGTTATCATGATCTTAAGGTTTGTATATAATATTCTATTCAACGAGGAACTCCAATTCTTATGGATAGGGCTGGAGAAGTGAATTGATGAAAGCCGGCGCGCGCTTGAAGGATTTGAAGAGACATGAGACAATGGGCTAAGATCTGCTTACGAATGCCAAAGCGAAACCATAAATAAGGTAATCTTTGCCAGTTGCACTAAGGAAAAGAGCTAGGGATTGGATGATAAGGTTAGTTTCTTCTTGGCAGACCGAATTCGAGAGCCCTATATCGCTTGGTGATGCTAAGACCAAAGATCATTCAGCGCTTTCCTTAGAGAAAAAGCACTCCGGAACTTAGGAGGCAGACTGAAAAGGGATAAGTGCAGGCCCTCGGACGAATTCTCAACGGGGAGCCAGTTGCTTATTTAGGTCTCTGACCCACCTCTAGACTATAATAATGGATTTTATTACATTTGAAATACATAATTACGATTATCCATATTATCGAGTCACGAGTCAGTCTTCAAGGTAAGGCTAATAAATAGCCCCATTGACCAAAGGAAGCGATAGCGCCGCTCGCAAAAAAGAAGGAAGTGGAATAGACAGAACATTGAATCATGCCACACTAATTCTATAGTATTACTAGCAGAGACGTGCTGTCAATCTCCATCGATTCAAAAAAGAAATGATGCTTGATTGACGAACCTACAAGTTTGCTTTAGTTAATTCTATCGTATTGCTTCAGTGGGAACTGCTGATTCGAACCCCGTTGCGCTCTTTGACGAGATGCGTGACCAACTCGATGAGGAACTCCCGCTACAGACGGACGCTAGCACTAGGGATATAGAAATGCTACATTTCAAGAGATTTGACTCTTTCAGCTCTTGTTCTCTTTATCTTTCTTTGATCGAGCTCAACGAGAACCAAGTCTGGCTACATACATGGGCACAGGTAAAGAAAGGCTCTTTTATTTGATTTAGATTGGATTTGGTAGAAATCATTATAAGGTATATATTCCTTATTTGGTATCCATTATTCTTATCCTGGTTTGATTTAGATTATATTATTTAAGTAAGTTAGAAATTCCTTAGATCTCATCAGAGTTACCTTAAATACCAATAAGATGCTCAATAAGGCCCCTTGAGAGTATATGAATTCCCTTCCTTGAATCCTAGCAAGAGTAATGGTTTGTTTTCTAGTGAACCAAGCTAAGTGATCGGCAAGAGTAAGTTTCTAGTAAACCAAGGTAAGTGATTGGGACATTTTGTCTGCAAAGATGGATTCAAAACAGACCCGGCTAAATTCCTCGTAATTAAGGAAATGGTTACTCCGATAACGGCCGATTAGCCCGTGCCCGGTCCTTTCTATAACTTTTGACTATCCCACTTAATAATGAATTAATCATTTAGCCAAAGATGCACATCCTTCAGAGTCATTGCTTAAGAAGGGGGAGTCATTGCTTAATAAGTTCAGGGACAGCGCTTTCTTTGGGACCTTTGCTTTAGAATCCCTTCTAGTCTTAAAAGGATTGAGTGCTTTTCTTAGGATGGAACTCCTTCGGAGGTTTAGCTACTCCTTGCTTTGCCAGGTGCTTTTCGCTACATAGCTAAAGTAATGGAATTATTCAGGTTTGACTTTGACTGTCTTTAGAGAGTTCTAAAGTGTTTATGAAGTTATAGTGGTATTCTTAGGTAAAAACACTTTGTTAGGGCCCTTCGCTTCGGTTTCCGGACTGGGACAAGTCATATTGAATATACATGTCTCTGCTTCTCTCTACGCGCTACATCATAAGAAAAAAACCACAAAGAGATAGATAACTAAGGCTCAAGAAGGGAGGCAATCAAATCACAGTGGGAGTCGGAGGTTGTCACCGACACAGAGCGCAATTCAATTAGACCACAACAGACTGTTAGACCACAACTTCAAGAGAAGCACTCGCCATTGAGAGAGCAAAGTTCCCTTCAAGTTAAAGAAGAGAGCGACAGGCTCGAACAACTCTGTAGCCTAACCCTAAAAAGCATTAGCTGAATCCACTGTCCAAGAATGAAAGGGCCTCTGCATTTTAGAACAAAGATAAAAGATGGAAGGGCAAGAGGCAAGATTTGAGCTGAGAATGACACACTTGGTATAGAAGGATCCTTTTTGTAGTGTAGATGAACTGAAATCCAAAGAATCATTGTAAGCATTACTATAAGGGCTAGGATCCTTTCTTGATCGACCGGGATCTCGTCTTTACTCTTGAAGTCTATCCGACTCACTTTGTTCCACTCATTACCCATATTACATGTCTTCTTTTCTTTCTTTCACCAGCTATCCGTAAGATCTCCCCCATAATCATAATCTAAATAAATAAGCAAAGGGATTCCTTAATAAGCAAGGGCAGCTTTAGCTGGTGAGCTGCTGGCAAGTCTAGCTCACCATTACTTCATTACACAACAAAGAGTCTCCTCTTTCATTAGAGTATGGCAATAAGAACATTCATGATGTTAACTCAAGACTCGCGCGGTTGGTACCGCCATGGATTGTAGGTATGCTGAAATCACATAGTCCTATGAACATCGCTCTCACAATTCCCGTTCTGAGGTAAGAAACCGCTTGGTGGCATGATGCCATCTCTTCCGCTTTCCAATGTGATTCAGATCTATTTCTATCTTCGGACATCCATGATCCATCTCCACGTCCACTTGAGCCCGAAGTCACCACTATGAAGATGAGACGGCTGTGGTCTGGCCAGAACAACCGTCTTCACCAAAGGGATAACCCGATCGCTTGTGCAAAACGGAGAGAGAGTCCGGCAAAGATGCTATGCGTCACTGTTACGGTAGCTTCATATTACTATCTCTATAAATATCTATGAGTATGACTATATCTATATATATCTATGAGAGTGGGTCTTCCAATATCCCTATCAATCTCTATAAGTAGAAGAGTGGGTCTTCCAATATCCCTATATATATATCTATGATAGTGGGTTTGTTTTCCAATTACTACAGCTAATCAAGGAGATGCACTGATGAGTCAAATGATGCATACATTTCCTCTAGTAGTGAATCAGCGCTGGCAGCCCATTGACTACTTTCCTCGTGGGATCTTCAGTATGTTGAAGAATAAGATGATGATCACCAAAGAAAGACGGGGTTCTTCTGAATGTCAGATCAGCCGGAATTAGCAACTGATCCAGACAATGACTTTACCATCTTTCTCGTCCATCGACTTATCATTTGGTCATCTATAGCGATGCTATGCTGTTGAGAATCAAAGAAAGCAAGCAGGACTCAAAAAAGAAGCTGTCAAGACAATAACTGTTTGGAAAAGCAAACTCTCAGTCGGCTTATCGGTAATTGGAAGAAAAAGGAAGGCTCCGGTAGTGGGTTTGTTTGTTGCTCCTTTTTCCTTACTAAAATGATAATAATGCAGGCTATGAAAGAGCTGTAAGCGGTGATGGTGAAAGCACTGTGGACCTGAAATAAGCTTTAGACCTTACCAGGCACCTTGGAATTGGAAGGTGGGTTTTGTTCTTAGGTATCTGCTTGCTTTGTGTTTTTCTTTGATTTCGGAGCACTATAACTATATAGAAGAAGAATAAAGAAGAGCACAAGATGATTCAAATAACCTATCTACTCATTTTGGATTTTGGAAACAACCACGAAATCCGTATGTTAGCATCTTTGGAAGGAGTCAATCCATCTGTATGTTAGCATCTTTGGAAGGAGTCCTCTTTTGCAAATGCATTGTTGGGGTGGTCCACCGACAGGGGCAACCTCCTGCAATTCAAGGAAAGTTACAGTTAAGCTCGACAAAAGGAGAGGCAAGCATTTATAAATGATTGGCTCGACAAAAGGAGAGGCAAGCTTTTAAAGGTTGGGGCAAAAGACTCCAGTTTGACACCTCGATTGTCCCGAAGCCCTCTCATGCGAAGAAAATCCACTTAGCCAATGTTATGTCTGGGTTCACAGAAAGAAGTGATTCATAAAGAGCCTGAAATTGGCCGACACCTTCGCGCGCATATTACCACTAATGTATTTGAAAGTGGTGCGCCTACATCTGTCGTTGAACGTAAAGCAAAGAAAGGTGCTGAAAGCGAAGCTGGTTAAACGCCTTAACCGCGAAATCAATCAAATCAGAGGGCAAGTGGTTCTGTTCGACTAGTATAAGGCATTTTCCCACTAGAAAGATAAGATACAAGGGCCTTTTGTCAGCCTACGATCTATATTGAAAAACACAATGGGTTAGACTGCTTAAGCTAGAGCCAATTTAGTTGGAGAGGAAGCTTATATCTTGTATCTAGGAAGAAAGATCAGCCATTCGGTCTACCCCGAGATCGATAGAATTGAAAGGTTACCAGCCCAGGCAGAAGGAAAGGAAAGCCGGGCAGAAGGAAAGGAAAGCCGGACCCTATCTATAAAGCAACTCCATAGGGATCCGAGTGAAAACTATGCCTAATCGAAGGAACATTGTTAGATTGTTGTCGGACTACTAAATGGGTCGAGGCCATATTACCATGAAGTCAGTGGATCAGAAGGATATTGTAGAAATGATCAAAACACATATTGTCCATCGGTTCGGCCGAGACCGTCGTTGCTGACCAGGGGACAGTGTTTACCAGGTTGCAGGGAAATAGAGTGGGTGAAGAGAAAAGTAAGTACCTCCGAACCTTATAATAGAATGCCGAAACAAGCTTTAGGCGCAAAGGGAAAGCAAATAAAGAAATTAGTCAAAGAAAGGAGTTGAAGGTTTCAAGTAGTAATTCCACTCCAAGAGAAGAAACAAAAGAATTATTGTTACACGCGCAGCTTAATAGGCATAAGTTACCATCTGAACCGACAACAAAGACATCTTACTTTAGAACTATCACAGGCAGCTTCACTAAGTAAAGTTGAATCAATATTAGTTGACAGAGGGTATGATACTAGAACATCTATTTCTGCACCAACACTGGACTTGAACTTCCCTTTCCACTCTACCGGAATGGATCTAGTGGGCTGGCTATGGCTCTTTGAACTCAACTCGTCTTTCTTGCCATCTGACCCGATCTCTGCTCTTGCAAGAAATACTGATTCAATAAGGGGCAAAGGCTAACGGAAGAGCGGCCCTGCCGCGACACGTAATAGCAACACTGCCGCGTAACCCGCACTACTGACGCGCTTTAACTCGCTAACGCAAAAACGACTGACGCTACACATTAGCTTAAAGTCTCTGCCGCTTTTTAACTCGCTACCGCGCTTAACTCGCTAACGCTAGGGACTCGCTAACGCGACACATTATACGTGTCTTGTTCGAGTTTACTGCCGCGTTACTAGTTCTCTGCCGCGACACGAGAACTCCTACGCGGAACATTAGTAGTTCCTTGTCGTCTTGTCTAGTAGTAACTTGCCTGCTTGTTTAGTAGTTGCTTGGTCGTTAGTTGTGTCTTGTCTGTCCGCTAACGTCTTTTCGCTCGCTACCGCACAACGTCTTGCGCCTGCAAGAAGGGCTGCCGCGCCACTACTGACGCGCCACATAAAGTGTCTTGTCGGCTTGGCGGTCGTTAGTAGTTGCTTGTTTAGTAGTGTCTTGTCTAGTAGTTACTTGGCTGTCTGTTTGTCTAGTAGTAACTTGCCTGCTTGTTTAGTCGTTGCTTGTCGACTTGTCTAGTCGTGTCTTGGCTCTTCGCTGCCCTCGATTCGATTTCCTTTTGCTTTGCTGTCGATCTTCCTTTCGGTCGAGTGATTTCCAAGACTCAAATTGAAGCCACTATATTCTATTCATTTACTTAAGAGTATCGAAAAATAGTCCATAAGTGCTAAGCAGGCAAGGAATCCCATTTCTCTCTTAGCGCCTCGCCTTAGACTTCAACCTACCCCAAAACTATTGGAGGGAAATACGAATCTACTTAGACTTCTAGGACAGCAGCTAAGAAACACTCGCTTGGACTTAGCCATATGAACCTATGGTCAAGAAAAAAGGGGCAAGGCAAAGAAACTGATAGACTAAACGAAACATATTCTACAGTGTTACAGCGACGAGTAATGGCCAGGAATGGAGTTTACCAGTCAAAGACAGGCACTTTCACAAACTTTTCAACTTACTTGAAACGGATCCCAAAATTACTTGCTAACTTAATAGCTTTCATTCTTTTACTGAGGAATGAGATAACGAGACGGGAACGATATCGAAAGACTTCGCACTAACCCCCACTCTACTAGAAAGGCATTACACTGACATGGAGAAGAGCTTGCCTTCAACAAAAGTAGGACTAGCACACTCTTTTCACACAATAAATTCATTCAAAAAAGGAACGAACATAGCTTACCATGACCTGAGGGCTTTGAATACGTAAGCTTGCTTGGCTGGAAAAAACGAATTAGTTTGCTTGACCTAGCCCAGATAAAAAGCATAGGGAAAAACCCCCATATTAAAGTGAAAGTATTCCTACATAAAGGGGAAGAATTGAGTACTGGCCAAGAAAGAAAGGATATTCAGGATATTGGTAGAGAAAAAACACGAAAGCCTGAACCAATAATTGCAATCAGCTAGTCTAGCAACTGATCTGAGGATGAGGCTCTGAAAGACCTATTGATTTGACTTCACAGTGAAAGGGGTTCAAAGAAGGGATGGATAGCAAACCATGGACAGCAAGAACCGGGGTAAGATAAAATCAATATCTTTTTATTGTCAACTCCAATTATGGTATCAATAGACTCACTACTATACTATAAGTCTCATTTCCTACCTAGTTATATGCCAATAAAGGAGAGTATAATAGGGAAAGACTAGAGAGAACGCAACATAGGTAGAATCTCACACTCTTTAATGAATCAATAACTTAAGCGCTTATACAAGGCATTTCCTTTGGGTGGGCAGGCACCGACCTAAACAATTGATTCCATGGGTAGATGGCACGGCAAGAGAGAAAGAGATGCCCAAAAGACCTACTCAGCCTACTAGGAAAAAAGCTCTTTTCTATTCCCATTTCCCTAGCTTGCTTTCTTTTATCAATTAGATGAACATTCATTCAATTAAAAAAGAGAAGAATGTAATCCAAATCTTGTTAGTTGAGTTAGTCGAGCAACTTCATCCCTACTGAAGAAGTACTTCCACTTTTCCCCACGTAAAGAAATATGAGACTTTCCCTTTCACACACAAGGGCAAAAAGCACCAAAACCCTTCAAACTTCCACCACGGGCCGAGATCGACATACAACAAAACTTCCATAGGCTCAAAAGAGAGAGAAGGCAACTCAAAACTAAGGTAAAGCTTTCTAAGTGGGGTAATCAGGTCAGATGGGAAATCCTTAGGCCCTAAGGTCAATCAATCAATAGGGTCCCCAATCGATCTATTCTCTTTTGATAGATTCATATGAATAACCTTTCCCTCTTGAAAAGCCTTTCCTTTCCGGGTAAGTAGCTGCTTAAGTGCTTTACTCTTAAGTGCTTTACTTTGATCCTACTACCCACTATTAAGTAAGAAGAAACAGAATCATCAGCATAAGCTGGATATCAAGTCTTAGTGGAGCCCGCCTCCATATCAGGACAGCCCAAACAAGTAGCGGAGTGGTCTAGCATTCAATTAAGGGGGAATTCAATTAAGGTTCAGCTAAGGCGGAGGCAGAGGCTGAGGGTTAGGCTGCCAATAAATAGTAATAAATAGCTTTTCTATAGAATGACAGTAAGAGTAAACAAAACTCGCTTTCAAGGTAAGCAGTTAGAGCTTCCAGTTTCGTTTTCGTTTTTAATATACAGAAGCCTCATCTCATGCTGAGGTAAAGTCTCGTAGAAGAGGAACTCACTAACGTTGAAGAATATTCTATCTGCACTCCATAAAGTAAGCTAGGCATCCATGAAACTCGAAAGAATGGAATTGAATCGCCAACTTTGCGATACTTTAGACTTGATACGAGACTGCTTTGCAGGTATTGTAAGGGAGCTTTAGTAGGTCCGATGCGACACGACGTAGCATCATAGTTTATATACTGGCGCCTAAGTGCTTACGTGAGCGGCTCTACTTCTTTACACCGCGCAATGGAACAATAAATAGCTTGTTTACTTTACTCACTCCTTGACTTTCATATTGGATTCCAGCTCATTATTCGCTGCCCTTCCCTTTACCTTTGAATATCGGATAGGATGGATGCTGTCACCTCTTTTCCCTTAACCTTGAATGGAGGATTGATGTCGGCACCCCTTCAACTAGAATAAGCTAATGCTGAAATGACTCCGTTAGCGAGCGGAAGAAAGCCCCTGCTTGTTCTTATGACTTTAAGAGAGAGAGATCGATTCTTCAGTTACTTACTTTCCTCCAAAGCAAACTAATGTCTATGCTTCTTCCAGGCAGGAAGCAACAAACTTGTGGTCCATCCATCTGACCAATGATGCTTAGTCAAAGGTATTTCTTAGTATCACTGCGGCCTGTATTACATCGTGATAATAGACACTTTTCCGGCTTTTCGATTCCTTCCCCATAGGAAAGAAACTAGGCTCTCTTTCTTTATATCCATTCTTTGCATCCTCATGCCTTTTTCCACCTGCCATACAGCCGCACAAGCTAACCCTTCCGAGAGTTAGGATGAAGACCGAGTGCAATTCCGTTTGTCGACCAGCGAAAGTAAAAGGAGGAATCAGCCACTTAAGCTTTTGATTATGTTGTTGTTGACCCCTTATCGATAAACGTCGGCAAGGCTCTCTGCCTTTTTCCCAGTAGGTGCAGGCTTCATCGAAAGTCAGTGGCGGGTTAACTTGCTAAACTCCACTTTGCCTATTGCCTCCCTGGGAGCATTTGGGGTTTTCTAAAGTAACGGCTTTGCCCGACTTACTTCATAGTTCACCTTTGTTGACTAGATCCCATGATTGCTACTAAATGGCACGTAAGAGCTACCCTCTCGTATCATGCCGCTTTATTCCGAAGACCAAACTTCCCTCTTCTTTTATGATTGGCATCGATAGAACCTGTTGTGTGCCACATACATGGCGCGAATCCCGAGCTTCCTGTTACCGATAGGCAGCAATCAAAGTAGCTTAGGGACCTAACAAAGAATGACCCTATGGACCTGAGAGAAGAGAAGGTTCGCGACCCGATCTCATGCACGGATTCTCAATCAATATGCATTGAATGAAGGAATTGGTCTATTCCCTGGCCGGGTAAGCGCGTTCACGGATCGAGCATATATGATTATGATGTTCCCCATCCCGATGACCCGCATACGATTGAAATTCTAGCTAGGGCGCTCATCCGTTGCGGGAGTTATGTCAGACAAAAGCATTCTTCCTATGTCTTTTGAACGAAACCATTTTGCACTCTCTCGAGAGGCGCTTCCTGTCTTGTTTCCAATCCGTTACGTCAGTGGGCATTTCGCTCGAATTCCGCTTTTCTTCCCTTCTTTTGGGGACTTGCTTGAGCGTTTTAGGCTATTCGCCCCCTTTCCTTAGTTTGAGGGACTGGCTCTCTTTCAGTAGTCCGGCCCGGCCCGCCCGGCTTCCACTTTTCGCTCTTAGCTGCAGTGATTCTCTTGCTTAGTTAGAGTTCATAGTTCCAGAGAACTACTCAAGACCATACAGGAAAGTGCTTTTGTTTTCTCCTTATCCAAATTGAGTTAGAGTAAACTAAGTATTTCTACGAGTTTGTGTAGTGGGCGCATTCTCTCTTTCTTCTCTTTCCTTTAGAGATTGAGAGTCTCTAGTGTGGAACCTTCTATTAATATTGAGCGTGTTCTATAGGCCTAAGTCGCTGCCACTTCAGCACTTTCCCTTTCTCGGATTTCCTAAGATAGATCTTTTTAGCGCTAGCGGTCTAAATGCATATGCTACGGAAGGTTTATACAAGCTGCTGCTCAAGCCCTCTCCCCGTGCTAGCGCACTTATACAAATAGTCTTTAGCCTGTAACTAGATAGCTCTGTCCGTTTGCTGCTTGTGGCGCTTCTAGTCAAATTCCTCAAATAGGGCTTCACTTCAAAACCAACCACTTTATTATGCATACTTTCTTTTAAGCTCTTTATACAATTAGAGGCAAAGCCCCCGTTCGTTTTATGGGTTAGGGCACAACAAGCTAACGCCTCTTGCGTTCGGGGCCATGAATCAATAGAAACTCTCTCTCATTTTTCTAGTTTCGTGTTCTGGGTCAGGTCGGTCCACTAACTTCGTTCGCGAGACATTCGAGTTATTAGTTCTCCTCGTCCTAAAGGGTAAGGGTCGCTCTGATCTCTCAAGACCTAAGGCGAGTTCGTCAGTTACTCAAGCTCTTGATCATACTGTAATGTAAGTGCGCTCTTTCTTATTCTCCTCTGTAGCTTTGCTGCTTGCTTTTCGTCTTGCTGCTAGGCTTCACCACCTTATGAGGATTCTTCCTAGTTTATAGATTAGAGTCGTTTGCTCTTCATTACCAGAGAGCTATGGAGGAGCGAAAGCGAAGCAAAAGCGAAGAGCTATAAATCCGGATGGAGGCGAAGAACCCAGAGTCGGACATAAGTGTTTAAGGTCTCTTTCCTATTGGTACCATTAGTCTCGCTTCGTTCTCAAGCCTTTAGGATTCCGTTTCTAGAGTGAGCATAGGATCCACCCTTATGATGGTTTTCTTGTTTCAAACCGGCTCTGGATCGAATGATGGATTGATTTTGGGTTCTAATAGTTCGAGATTCCCCCCCTTGTTTGATTTGTTGATCGAGTTCAATGGTATAGGTGTGTAAGTAATGCGCATTAGCCTACTGGGGACCGGCTCGGCTTTCGTAAAGCACCTATGGGCAGAGGCTTTCAGCACCTTTGCTTTTTCATACTCCGATTCAAAGAACTTATTGTTATACAGTACGTGATTGGAAGACCAACCAACCCTATCATGATTCAAAAAAGAAGTAGTTTGATTGCCAGTCATTCCTGTGTGTAAAATCAGATCCCTATAATGAATCCAAAATCGGGTCTTAGGAAATCAGCTATTTCGCTTGTTCACGAATAGGCGGGCTCTTTTTCTCTTAGGCATCTCCATAATAAGCTCGTGCTTGTCATTAGCCAACCCTTTGCTTTGCTATTGAATCGAATCCGCGGCACATTCATATGTCTCTACAAATAATGATTTAATATACAGTGAGATGAATTCGCGTTTTTCACTAATGGGGCACATCTTACCAAAAAGGGGAAGGAATCGACCAAATTCAATGCTATTCTCTTAATTACTTTTTCTAAAGAAAGGCGCTGATAAGAATGCCTTGATCCCAGAAAGTGACACTTGACTTAACCAGTCGCGGGAATAAGTATTATTTCTCTATTGCCGGATAGCCAATACTTCCTCTCGTATTTCTTCAGTTTGAACGGCTAACTCCTCCGAAAGTAACCTATATGGTCAAAGTGCTTTGAATAGCCGCTATTTCCTGAAGTAAGACAGGAAGTCAACCTTCGCCATGAAACCTAAACGAACAATTCAAATGCTACGATATCAGGTACCCTTTGTCGTTATCCTAAAGGCATGATTACACTCACTCAACGCTCGCCTCACAATGCCTTTTCCTACTTTAGTTTATAGGGGCTAAAATCTTCCATCCAGTATTATACCTCATTTAGAAGCACTCTAACTTAAAGGAGCGAGCCTAGCTCCCGCCCGGCTTTAATGGACGACTTCGAATTAGCCTACATGAGAACGGGCATGATGAATCCACCCTTCGGTGATGGAAGGCGATCGAAGTTAGGGTTATCATTGATGTTGTGCCCACCCGGAGGTCCATTGAGTATCCCTTCTAGTAAGAACCGAGAGATGATATGATGTCGGTGAAAGGAGACAAGATAGAATACAGAACGAAAGGCACTAATATCATAAAGAACAAAAGGCACTAATATCATAAAGAACAAAAGGCACTAATATCATAAAGAACAAAAGGCACTAATATCATAAAGAACGAAGGGCACTACGATGTTACCCGGTTTACCTAAAAATGGATATGGCACAGAAGGCGGTCTACATATCGAGGTCGGAATGTCGAACTTCTACAACAGCCCCCCGAAAAAACACTAGATGAGAGAGGGCAAGAGGCAACTATTCCTATCAAGATAGGCAGCTCCCAATCAAGTTGAACCAAGACCAAGTTAGAATACATCATTTTACCACGAAAGCCCGGGACTAAAGATACATAAAGATCTGAAGCCATCTAAACTCAAGCCTTGAATTGAGGAGCTTAAATCAAGAATATCGGCACCCGTTCATCAAGTAAGCGGTAAGTTAATGAGTTTACCACTTCATATTTGTCAGGGAGAGTTTCAAGTGAGTTCAGTCTTAGAGAATGTCCTGCTTACGCGCTTAAATCAATTCCTTCTTTAGCGGTAAGTAAATCAAGTATCATTGTATCCAGAAGAGAATCTCTTTATTTCTCTTTGAGCCTAGAAAGTCAGCGTTAGCATTACCCCCCATACCCGACTGAAATGCTTGGGGTTGGACCACGATGCGCTGAAGAAGTCAGAGCGGGCAGTAAGGACGCCTTCTTTTGAGTCTACTAACCTATGTTCAACTCGTATTCTGGTTAAGGGTAAAGAACAGGAACTCATATGAAGGATCATGCTACGCAGGTTTGAACTACCACTACACGGCTTCTTTCGAGTCGCGGTAATCAAATAAATTAGGAAAGGTGTTTCTCATTTCATACCTATGAAGTTCTGAACCACAACACTCGTGCACTGCCTTAGAATTGTTGTGGGGTAAAGAAAGGGGGCTCCATAATCACTGATGTTATAGGCTTCCGCAACGGAACAAACAAAAGCTACGGAGTTTGCGAGCTCTTTTGAAAACCCTTATGCTTTAGTTGTTGCAGGTAGTACTAAGACTTATTCCTAGGAGAGGATGCTTACTGAGCTCGGGTTCGGTTAACGCTTAAATCCGAGGTATAGAAAATAAGTAATTATTGATTCAGTGTCCAAGTAGCTTTATCAGTAAGTGAGGGTTATGCTCTTTATCGTATAGAAGTAGGGGTTGGTTTTTCTTTACCTTTGTTGTCGTATAGAGAAGACAGAATGCGAATGCGACGCTTAGCCCACTATGCGCTTAAGGGCAGACGTACTTACTTACAGTTGAAGCGCCTTGTCAATGTTGCCTTTCTTCACTTCAAGTGGGAGTTTGGGGATAATCCCTCTTTTGACTGCCTGCCCACGTAGCGGTTAAGTTTAAAGGAAGTGGTGATCTCATCTCGTATTGCTTGCTGGGAGAGTCCGGACCACCTTTTCAAGCCAGATAGCGAACGATGCCAGCAGTAGCATACCCATACCTAGCTAACAGATTAGTCAAGAGCATAGTTGAATATGGGTGAGTATATTATCAATCCAACTCTTTTCTAACGCTCGAAAAAGGACTTGTTCAGACACTGCCTGCATCCCTTTCTTTTGAATCTTATCGGCCATAATATGGATCTTCAGCAAGAGCAAGTAGTTCTTAAGCTGCCATTCAAGGATAGGTCTTCAATGGTACTTTACCTAATTGATTTTCCAGATTATAAGCGGGATATGAAGCTAATGCTGGCCGGTTCGAGCTCGAGTATAGTAGATTTCTGTTCTTGTTGAATCTATAAGATCAGATGCCAGATCTGGAGTCGAATAAAGATAAGGTGCCCTTCATTAATGCCATCAAGCTAAGCTCACAGTTCTCAAGTAAGCTACAATTATGTAGAGAAATCGGTAAACAAGCCTTCTTCCATCTGTTGCTTCAAACTATGCTTTTGCTTACTCTTGGGGTCTATTAGCTTACTTAGCGGGTGCTAACGCTTGCTTATCGGTTAGGGAGTTAAAAGGAGAGTTCAATTCCAATAGCAAAGTAGACAAAATGCTCAAAAGAGATTCTCAGCGTTCCTGTTATGGTTTCAGAAGCTGTGCAAGTCAAGTCTAGAAGGATTTGGAGTATCAAGATTGAACTGTTTTCGTAGAATCCTTTCACTATTATATTATGTATTGAGAGAAAGAGCACTATAGAGGTGGTTTGGTTACTTTAATCTTAATAGGGTGGGCTGGGAACAAGACGGATGTAGTTTCTTATCCATCTGAGGCTTCGGCAACTGATCTTTCTTCGAATCTCGTATACTTGAGAGATTTTGACACTGAATTAGAACTTACCGCTGACTTTCTTAGTTAGTTAGTGAAAAGTGCTTTTTCGTCATGCACATAGGTATCGAGTTACATAAAAAACCTTCTTCCAGCTATTACCCCACGTAGCGGTAATCTCACTGTTGACTCTTGACTCTAAGCTCTAACACTGTTGACTCTCTCGGGGCGCGTTAGCTGAGTTTCCTGTCTGAATCGGCTAACGGAGCTCTTGTTGAGGGCAAGATAGGGAAATTACTATAAGATCATATGAACATTACTTCCACTTAGATAATTAGGGCATTCGCACCGCCTCTAGACTTACACATTACTGCAGGCTCTGCTCTAACAGCTTACTTTGATTACTTGGAATATACTGCTGCTAGCCCCAGCCCCTGATTTCAAGTACTTAGCTTAGCGGGCTCAACACCCCTTCTATCTATTACCGTTCCAACACTCTAACCTCTAACTCTCGCAGACAATGAAACAATAACAGAAAGAGACTCTAAGACAAGAAACACAGATTACTCGCTATTCTTATGTTTTAGCTGATACACGACGTCTTGCACCGAGGAAAACCATAATTTAGAACACCCCCCCTGAGTGGTAAGTATTTCTTTTTTCAAATAGATTCGGCTCTTCTCCCCAGCTCATTCTTCGCTGCCCTTACTTTAGCGCTGACTTTAGCCTTATTCTCGGCACTGCTTCCACTGCTTATGAAACTAGAACTGTAACAGGCCATGCCATTCTCGTCGACTTGTGTGGAAAGGTTCTGTTCGAGGTGAGGAAGAAAGATCAGAAGATGGGGCAGGTGAGGGCAGCGAATATGGCTGGAGATGCTTTATCAGGATATGACGAGGACAACCTCTGGCACCATTGCTTGTAGCTTCTAGAACTCCGAACATCATTGCTTGTTAAAACTCCTAGCATACAACGTCTTGAAAAAGAACTCCCGTTAGCACTTTGACCTTATATCCGAGCTTACTTACCTTGTATCCTAGCTTACACCGCTTACACCCTTGTTTGTGCTGTTCCTAAGCTTGTTTATTTGTTGAATTTGATCTCTCTAGCATCATCTACATCTATATATCAGTTCTCTAGCGTCATCTACATCTATATATCAGTGTGGAACGGAACCGGCACAGCTTCCTTCTAAACTCACTGTTTACTTGTTCGAACTCTCAACTTATTGCCTAGTTTACTTAGACCGCTTAACCTCTGATTCTAGCTAAGAAAGCACAATAACCTCTCTTGTAGAGTAGGGAAAGCACAATAACCACTATCGTAGACAACACAAGCACCAATATAGATACCATATAGAAAGAATATAGATACACATATAGATTCATATAACTCTAACTTATGCCATTATTATGTAAGTAAGAAAACACTGCTGACTCCGTTTAGAAATGCACATGCGCATATTCTCCAAGTTTACCATGGCGACTCTCTCTCGAAAAGCTATACTCGCTTACTAGGATGAAACTGATTGTCCCGCTTACCACTGACTTTTATACGGCTACGGCTTCTATAGAGGATGAAACTAACACTGCTTCAGATACTTTACTTCTCTTGTTTTTTATCCTACAGCTCGAACAGGACTTGTGGAATGTCATTGCCTCTCTAAGACAAGAACTTGAACTCCACTATCATTTGCAGACCCGCTTGCTTACACTCACACTTAGGAATCCCTAATTGCCCCATCTTCTATACAAAATCCACTTGAACAATTAGCGACCTAAACTTCACTTGCAGCTTACTTACGCACTGCTTATCTATCTATATAGGATGACTAAGGCGCCAAGAACAGAACCTCTCTCTACCGACTTAGAATGAATAATTTACCTATATAACTATACTTCAAAACAATAACTTCCTGAAACTTATACGAAATTCTAGGGTACGCCTATAGCGCATATAGATTCATTTTGGAATAGAATAACGAATAGGGTGCTCCTATAGTGCATCTAACATTGAATTGAGAATATGTCTCTAGCACCGGGTAAAGGAAATAGTTAAGAAACAGCTCCTACTCCTTATACTGGTCCTACTCCTTATACTGGTCCTACTCCTTACGCGGAACTTATCGAACAGAAACATCAGATCCAGCTCTAGCATTTGATCCATCTCTTGACCCTGCTTTTGCCTCTGCTCCATCGGATTCCGTTGGCGCTGTCTCCTTTCGAGATCTTGCTTATGTTTTTTGCCTCTTATTCCAGGACAGGAGGTGAAGAAATGCATCTTTATGGAGAATTACCCGCTTCTACTCAATAAAACTCTCTATCTGTGCCCTTGCCCAATACTTAATATAAAAAGAATCTATCTCTTCGCTTTATACTTAACTTTATACCGCACTGCTTACTGCTGTCTCTGCTCTACCAACTTACGGCTTCCTTGCTGTCTCTGCTCTACCGAATCCTGTTCTACCTAATCAAGCTTATTCCGTCAAACTCAACACTAGCTATAGTGCAAGGGCTAAATCATTGAATATCACTCGCATAAAGGAATATAACTCTATAGAGGAGATTAACAAAGATGGATTATTTTCACTAAACACAGATGGAGTATCTTACTTAACTACACACAGGAACCTCACGGAAACTCACTACAAAAACACAGGTTTCTTTTATTTCGATCTACCTGTTGTGCGCGCTTACGCTTATTGGCTTGGCTGAGGGAAGGTTGCGGATGCTCTTAGTTTTTAGCTCAGTTAGCGCAAGTGCTTTCTTCGTTGGGAGTTCCGCCTCTTCTTCCTCTTATGAAATAATAACAATAGGATTCTATTCAATACAAGACTCTATTCCTTTGTATTCTGCCCTTCACTCGACTATCTGAAGCACCAAAATCCACTTTACTTGCTCCAAACTCTCTCTTTTCAGAATCAACACAAATATTATGAAGTCCTCGGGATGAAACTGGCACACAAAAACACTCAGCAGACTCCACTTCACTTTATTTCCTCCCCGCTCTGCTTGCAGCTGAGATTCCTTTAGCCTAAAAGCATTCAAAACAAAACTCCATTCTTAGACTTTATACTTAATTAGCTTAGCTACCGTAGAGAGCTCACTTTCTACTTCACCTCTGCATGAGAAAGATCCTCTTGATACGACAACACTTTTAGCTGACTCACTTTCTCAATCTTCTTATCCAGTTTCTTATCTTGAAACAGCCTCTTCTTGAGTCGATTCACCTCAACCAGGAAAAGGAAATACAGCAGGAAAAGTCAATACGGAGAAGACGAAACTCCACTTGCTTAGCGCCCCAACTCGACCTTAACTGAAGTTCCTTCCCAAAACAAGCTTAGGGGCTGGCTCTTAACTAGACCTATTGTTATCTGAAGCAGAAGATCTTCTTGCCAAAAACTCTACATGTTTCTTGGGCAGAGTAAAAAGAGTGAACCTGAATGTCATATCTAAGAAAAGAAGAGAATTTAGGCATAGGAAGCCGTGAATAGTAAGGTATGTTTGCTTTGCCCCCCTAGTCCGATTGGTTGGTAAATCAAATACTCCCTATCTCCCGGTAAGAGAGTAACCCCGTCGAATGGGTTGTTTAGTCTGGCCGTATGTGCTGGCCCTACATCATAATGTCTCCAGATTCTCTCCTTTCATCGGTGAGTTGTATATTTACTCCGCTTCGCGATTGGAGTTGTCATCATTGGGGTAATATAAAACATGTATGTGAAGTCGGTCAATCGATCAAACTATGTATAGGTGGGGCCGCCGTATTAGCAAGCGTTACGGACTGACCTCTATCTTTCTTTCCCGGCTACAGAAGATGCAAAAGTGCTAGGTAAAGCTCAATAATCAGAAGCGCAGGAAACACTAAAGAAGGATGGTGTAAGCTTGGTTAGCAATAGCGGGAACAAAGTGAGTCGGATAGACCTAAGAGAGTAAGCACGAGATCGCTTGTTGGGTCGATCCGCCAGCACCATAAAGCTGTAAGTCAACTATATTCTTTTGAACCTCCTCAGCTGTTTGATACTCGGGCTTCAGTAGGCGATAGAAGGTAGACCAACACTCGCGCACATAACTCGTTGACCATGCAAAAACACGGGGTTTAACTGGCAAGCATCAAAACATATATTCAAAGCGTGGTTAGCTGTCCGTTTTTCTGTCTTTTCCGCTAGAGTTAGCTGGCTCAGATATCAATAGCAGTCAGCCAGTTAGTTGAACAAATGCCTGTTTACCATTATGTGAAAGAGATCCTATTTCGAGAGCACGGTCACTGAACTACTACGGGATAGTATGTAAGACAAGGGATCCATCTTCATATCCATCAGCCACTAGTATAGTATAAGACCTTTCAATGGGGTTGGAAGCGGGATAAGAAGTCAAGTAGATTCAATGTGGCGGAAAGGAAGCAAAAAGTATCTCCACAAGGCCAGACGTTATGCTAACTATCGAGTTAAGAGCAGACTAGCAACTAGGCAAAGAGCTACTAGAGACTCCGGCCTGCATCCTAACTTCACTTTTGTTTTATGCTCTTGCTTAGACTACAACTCGGTGTTGCCAATAACTACACTTGTAGACTTTGAGCGGCATCCTCACTGATTAGAAGGCTTCTTTAACGTCGTTACACCTATGTTAGACTCTGCTAACGCTTATTTGAAGGAGGCACTGGTTTATCTTCTTTAAAGCTGCTAATCGTTTGCTAGCTGGGTATGCGTAGTGGAGTCAAACTGTAATCTGACTTGAGCAGGTGCATTAGTGAGAAAGAAAAAAAGAGCATCATTTAGTAGTATTCTAGTCAAAAGGGGTGCTATAGCTTACTCTCGAGGTGCTATAAAACTGGAGCGGCGTGAACGGCTACGTTGTGCGAGCTCAACTAGCGCTTCGCACAGGAGAAATTGTGCATCTGCATGCAAGAGAAGGCAGTTGATCCGGAGTTGTTTCGATAACAAAGCTAAGCATAGAATGACTTTGTATCCGGGTATGGTCTTTCATCTACAGTCGCTGAATCATAAAAGTGGAAACCATAGAATTCTCATATCTTGTAAACCATCACTTTACTGAACGCGATGAGCATGGTAAGCGAAGTCACGAGTAGCGGTATGTACAAAAATGCCCATATGAAGCAAAAAACAGTGGTGTTGTCGACTCGAAATCCGCTTTCTTGTCTCTACTTGGACTTACCTTGGAACATAAATATAGTCTGTTTCGTAGCCTCTTGAGTAAGTAAAAGTACGGGTCTTGCAGCCATTCACCTGTTACTCTTTGAAGCTGTAGTTTGCTTTTCCGCTAGAGTTTGCTAATTGAATAGCTGATCCTCTAGACGGTCAGTCAATAATCCAAAGTAACAAAACCGCTTATTCCAAGGAGCCATGGGAAGGGCCAAGACGACAAGGAACTACTAGACAAGTAACTACTAAACAAGCAACTACTAATGAACAAGACACGTATAACGTGTCGCGTTAGCGGACAAGTAACTACTAGACAAACAACTACTAATGAACAAGCAACTACTAACGTTGCGCGTTAGCGAGTTAAAAGCGTCAGGAGTTACCGGTTACGCGTCAGTGTTGTTTTTGCGTTAGCGAGTTAAAGCGCGTCAGTAGTGCGGGTTCCGCGTAGGGTAGTTGGGCTAAACAAGCAACTACTAAATGCAGAAGGTCCACTGACGGGGGGATAAGCAGTCATTAGTGATTCATTGCATATGACCGAGACTGGCGAATACACCTTAACAATACTATACTCTATTGTAAAAAAACGGACACTTTTTCTAACCCTTTCAGGCTTTTTCGAATAGGCAAACTAACTCCAAGTCCTCTCACTTACAAAGAAAACGGGGGCATACACTTGAATAAGGGAAAATACAGTAAGTAAGCTTTAGGATTTGAACGCGCTATCAAACTAGCTATACACATACATACTTAATTAATCTACTCAGATAGAATATCATAAGTGCTTCCTATAAGAGGGATTCTCAAAAGCTTAAGGTTGAGTTGACCATTGGAACTTGCAAAAAGGCGGGAACGAGTGCACTAGCTTATACTTGCTTTTCTTCCTTACCGGCTTTAGCTTAGCATTGATTCATCTCTGCATCTGGTGAAAGGAAGGAAGTTACTGACAAAGTCCGCCTTAGGGGATTTCCCATCCAAGTTAAATAATGAAGCACTTTGAGTGAATACCCGGCACGCGGAGTCGATAGGCCTTAAAAGGAATCAATTATACGGATTGGGAAAGCTCGACTCTTACAGAGGTAGGTCCAGGCGAGTCAATAGCTTTCTACGTTTTATAGGCAATGGAAAAAAGGTTACGGAGAGCTTGAAAAGAGAACAAGCAAACATTCCAATCGTTGAAAACCCGGCGTCATGTTTCACTTATTGACCAGGATGAGGCCATTGCTGCCACTAGCACAGCCAAGTCACCAACCTTCTAGGGAATAAGTTTCAGCTACAACAGCTTCAGATGTGGGAGATGGAAGCATAAAAGAATGATGCACAGATTGGGGCAGCAACGAAGCCTAAGGTATAGATGTAGATTTGCACACAGAGAGAGAGATCACCATAAAATGCTGCAAACAACGTCCCTGATGACGCCTCCTGCTATAGCACCCAACGAAGGTCGAGATAGGGAACAACCATCGGTCGGGGCAGCTCAATTGATAATACAAGTATAGGAAAAGCCAGTGTCCAGAAATCCATTCATATTCATATAGAAGAAATACGGATTGGTTCTTCATAGGGGCATAAATACAGATTCTTCTTCATGATCGCTAGACTTATTGCTTCAAAGAGAAAGAGAGAGCCTGCCCATCCAACTTAAGAATAAGAGAAGAAAGAAAGGATCCCGAAACCTAAGCGTTTGATTCTATACCGAAACGGCCAAGCAACCTGGCTGCCAAGTCACTACTTGTTTCCAGGGATAATAGGGAAAGAGAAAGATAAAGGAGAAAACGAGGTGCTAAGAGCCAGAAGCGTCCAAAAAACCATCTTGTAGTATAACTACCCTATATAAAGAACTTAGGGATTACCCTTCGCTATAGGATCTTATCATTCTAGATCGCTCCAAGCGAAGAAAGAACCAAGAGAGCTGTAACTGGCCATTGCATTTAACTTTGGAAAAGAACGGAACTACAAGTAAGTGAAAGATCTTCAAAACTCCATCCACTTCCGGTGCAACGAAGGAACAGAGCAAGGCGACCGATCGATGAAACGAAGAGAAACCATCACCTTTGGTCGAAGACTCCCAATAGAAACACCGTGGCGTCCCTGAGTTTGACCGGGAAAGTATACTCGAGCAGATGCTGTGCAAGGAAGGTCTACCCGAGACCCTGAATAAGCTGTTTAAAGACAATTCAACTAGTGGAAAACATTCGAGGATCTAGTTCAAGCTAAAACACTACACGCGGAAGTACTATCACAGGTCTATGTTCTTAAGAAGAAATGCATTTAAAGAGCATCCGAGTGGAAAGAATCTTTTCCATCAGAGGAGAAAAGAGCAGCCCGTAAGCCCTAAGTCGAAGAAAGGGAATCACCAGTTAAGCCAAGGTAAAGAATCTTGATATTAAGCGGTCACTTACTTCGGAAGCAAGATCAGAGGACAGAGTAGGAGCAGGATTAGATGAGGAAGCAAGCGATTCTGAAACTTGGCTCTTCAATAAGTGTAGTTCTTGTGCCAGCAGCAAGTAGTTCTTTCAAATATAGTTCAAGTTGAGTGAGTTGGGGCAAGTTGAATGGAATCTAAAGGTGTGTTGGTGCCGAGAGAATAATCAGTTCAATCGGATTCTGCGTGTAAGGGAGCTCGAAGCGTAGATCCGCTTTCAGTTGGTCTCGCCAGTGGATTCATAATCAGTTATATATCAGGGAATGGTTCTATGTCTATAAGGGGTTGGCACATAAAAAGCTTCTAGAGGTCGGCCCCACTCTATAAGGCGACCAATGCCAAACAACTCAAAGATGTGGCTCAGTCTTTACAACACAGCTATACTCGACTCAAAAGTAGGCGAACGCTCGTGCTTATACTCGGAAGGTACAAGGGCAATAGTACTATAAGTCTCCTTAGCCTTTTCGAGTTTTCCTTTCCTTAGTAGTCTCCACAGCTGACGTTCATAACAAAGATCTTACTTTCTTCTTAGAAGTGACGAAGTTCTTCCTGAACGGCCTTAGCTTGCCCTACTTTCGATTCTCAATTCTAAGGATGGGGGTCTTTATACACAATTCTCTCTAGTATTACTTCTACTTAGAGTCAAAGGAGTTAATAAGAGCACATTAATCTCTGAACTTCTTGTAGATTATAGAAAATTCGATCTACTATGAAAAAAACTCCCTAGCTAGCCCTTCCCACAAGGCCTATTTAGCAATCTCGACTTGCCAATATAGAATCAATACCGGGGCATGGCTTTCTAAAGGGAAAGTTAGACTTCCCCCCATAGTTTTGGGGCGGGGGTTTTGCGTCCGATTCGACAATGAACACTAAATGAAACAGCCACAATCCAAAATCTTTCTCACCTACCGGAGATTGATTGGAGACTTATTCAGTAGGCCCTATTTTGATAAAGCTTGAAAGGGGGCGGACTATTTGCTGCTTTCGAAAACACTCCTTATCGGTTCAAACAACCGCTATTGAGGATTCTCTGCTGCTGGAGGGAATTACAACTTCTTCAATTCGATTACGTTACGTATATAAGTGAAAAACGTATGCTTGATCAGAATCTTAACTCAGATCATTAATGGTGGATTCTATCTATTCCGGAATGAGAGATGATTGGATTAGAAGAAGGAGGGAGGAGTTATTCCTGTGTTGGCTGCTAGAGAGGAGATACTATTGAGGAGGGTTCTGGTTTAGAAAAACAGAAAGTAGCACTGATTATGAGAATGCAGAGTATATGAGTAAGAGGAATTCCGTTGTCTTTTCCTATCGAATCAGTTGCTTTTTGAAAGTAGTTTGCCAGCGATGGATAAGCTTTCTCGATTGAATCATTCCCGTTCAAGCTTTCTAAAAAGAGGGCCGGGGAAAAGCGAGCATGATGAACTAGCTCTCGGCTAAGGCTTAGAAGTACTTATAGTGGCACCACCCAGCGTAGAAAACGGAAGGAAGTAGCTCTCCTCTTCTACCGCACCACTAATGTTTATCGATAGATGGGAAAAGATCAGATCGATTCGAAATTGAATATAAGGAAAGAGAAGAGCGGAATGCCTCAAGCCCATAAAACACTTAGGGAAAGCAATGGCTGCTCCCTTACTTTATTGGCAGGACAGAACTGACTGGCACTACTACTAGCTCAACGACCCTCTTAATGGACTCCACCGTTAACGGCTTTATCATGCTATCTATATGTGTTGATCCGTTAAATGAAAGTCCTGATAGCATGTTGGTTTGTTCACACAGGCAGTGGGGGCTTCGCAAGGTAGTGAGTTTCTTCATAAGACAGGCATGATTCAACTGCTGCTGTGAGTTTGTTTCTCAAATTCGTGCCGCATGGCGAGATTACTCTACACTCTATAAAGAGAGGCTTGAATTATAGACTTGTAATAACTCCCGAAATTAGGAGCGGTTAACTTGGCTTTTGCTTACTTGAGAACTGCTTCTGTATGGGATTCTACTCACACGGAAAGATACTCTGTGACGTTACCAACCTCTGGCGCAACTCATTCATTTCAATTAACATCACTTGCACTGTCAACAACTCTAACTGACGCTTAAGCCTTGTCAACAAATACTATATTTCTTCTTGCTTGATGAGCGCATATGGGAAGACTGCCCGAAGAAGTAAGCTTACGCGTAACGGCTTGCTGAACTACCTTTAGCCCCGAAGAAATAAGGAACTGTAATCACTTCGTATAGAACTCGTATTCCGCCCCGATCCGATACTAACTCCTGATCCTACTTTAAGAACATAACTGACTCTTGCTTTAAGAAATGTTGAAAAAAGAATATTTGATAGAAACTGTTCTGTTGCTCATAGAGTATAAGCACATTGACCTTCCTTGTTCGGCTACCTACCCGTTCATTACTTGTTTGGCTATACCTACCCGTTACTTGTTCCTTGACTCATGGCTTCTTCCTTGTAAGTACTAAAGCCGAGCAGCCGCCTTTCTTTCCTCGCCCCTTCGGGTACGAGCTTAACTTTCTCTTTCCTCGCCCACGAAAGCATAGAGAGTAAGGAACTCATTATATATATATTATGAGCTATGAGCGAGTCCTGTATTTTTGGTACGAGCTTAACTTACACTTTCCATTACTAGATGCGCTAGACGAACACAGGTTAACTTCTGATGCTTATTAACCCCCGGCATCAGATCTGGTCTACTTTACTGGCACAGCTTCAGATCTCGTTGATGTCGACTTTCTTTCTTCAGATCCTTGACTTTAAGATTCCATTAAGCGGGGTGGGTATTAATTCTGAAAGAGATGAGATTAGGCTTCTACTTCCTTTGAATCTACTACTGTCTCCGCTCTACCAGGTCCTGTGTGCGGGTTTTCTTTAACTGCGTCGGTAAAGTGGAAAAGGAGTATATCGTTCTGGCCCTACAACTCTCCTACTATAATTGCTCCTATAAAGTGAAAGTCCTGTGTGTTTTGAAGCAAAAGAAAGGGATGGTTGTACTATGTCCTGTGTGAATGGCGTTAGTCCGATCTTATCGAGAATAAGCTTATGAATTGCCTGTAAGAAAGTAAGATCCAACGAATGAATCCTAATCTTTAGGATAAAGTCCAGTTTCGGGAGCTCACACTGCATCTTTTCTCTAAGACAAGGGGGCAGAAGACCCAGCAAGGGAACAAGGCTAAGCTGCAGGACAAGAAGAAGTGGAGTTACCAACAAGAGCAGATCTTAATAAGTTACAAAACTATACAACTCAGTTAGTAGTAGCTTTGCCCTTCTTTCGAGCAGACCTCTCTCTCTTCAACTCATTTTATGGCTAATTTACGGAGATTAAAAACACTGCAACAAGCAACACAGGATAAACAGCAGAATTATTGTTGCATCACCTATTACTTGCAGGGCCGCTTAGATAAAGAACCATGTCTCCCTCGCCTACCTCTAGTAGTAGTCCTGCGCCTGTGATAGTTTCATACCGAGTTGAATCTGATGATAAAGAATAGAATATAAATAACGAATAGAATATAAAGAAAGAATCCATGCCATGATTGGTAGACAGAGGAGGGGCTAACTTTCATTCGAACTTGTTTCTCGCTTACCCTATAGCTTAACTCGCACCCGGAGACTCATCTTGGAGACTAGATAGGTTTAGAGGCGGAACCCCTGTTGCAATAGTACCCGATCCTGCTCCTTATTCTTATGGAACACTACTTGAAACTGTAGATGATCTTTCTTCCCTTGCTGCCCTCAAACCTCTAAGACGAAAACGCGCGTATTAGTTTCCTCGGTGCCAGTAGAATTCTTTAATGCCAGTTTCATTCGTATGGATTGCTGAGTTGTGGTAAGTATGCTTATGTCCTGTACCTCCTGCTATAGTCCCAAATGAAGAAACCAACTCATTCTTAGAGCGACCATTCCGTGAGTGTTCGTGTATGCGATCAACAACAATAAGGGTTCAAAGGGGAATTCGTTCTTTAAGTAAGATAGCTCCGTCTGAAAGTACAATCAATCAATAGATTATAGTAACGTCAATTAGTCTGTGTATGGTGTGCAAGGTGGGTTCACTTGGTCTTCAATAAGGTAGTCCACTCGTTCTTCAATAAAGCACTGGTCGGTAAGGGCAGCGAATAATGAGCTGGCTTCCAGTGACATAGCTCATTCTTTAAGTCAAGTAACTCATTCATTGATTTGATTGGTCGGGCACCCATCTTTTGTGTGTACCCCGGCATTCTTATACAACTAGTACAAGAGCGAAACTTCTATTAATAAGAAAAAAAGACAGGACAGTGAACTAAACTATCAAATGGTAAAGTCAGAATCAAGCCAGTAAGTAACTTAATTGAACAAGTGCCTAATATACTTTAACTCATAACTTGTAACGGAAATAAGGCTTTGAGAACATATACTCGGGCTGTAACTACCAATGCAGGAATCAACCTACGAATAAAGAATCTGACTAATGCTTAGCTTGTTAACAGGGGATCGAACTAATAAGTAACAGCAATCGAACACGGAATAAAGACTTGAGCTAGGCATTCTAAGGATGGGGACTATTGGTAAAACAGGCACACTATCCTGGCTATCAAATACGACTATAGGAATCCTACTAATGGGAATAAGAACAGAGGTGTGGACCCTACAGTCTGGTTTGTTGAGTTAACCTGCCCTTGTTTCTAATTAGAATCCCGAGTTGCCCCTGTGCGAGTGATAGTCAGAATCCCAAGGTGGAGAGTTGACAGTTAAGTCGATTCAGAGAGGGGACCTGGCCAACATTCATTCTTACTAAAGAGTAAAGAGCGCATACAAATAGTACAGAGCACATACATGGTTGGTTACCAATATCTAGAATACCTGACTCTTCGATTTCGGTAAAAAAATATCAAAACAAGGGCAGCGGAACGATGGCTCTGGATTAAACAAAACGATCGTACAGGTGTTGGCGAGAGGGAGGTTTGAAGGGCAAAGTCAGAATTGAACTACTAAGTAAGGGAATGCGCTATCTCGTACCTTATTCTCTTATACGCGCAACTAATATGCTTCTAAGCCAACACAGTAAGGCAATAAAGTTATACTTAGCAACATTAGCAACAGTCGTTTTATGACCTTAGCAACAGTAGCAACAGGGCCAGAAAGAACCGGTATTTCACTCAGAAATAAAGACATGGCTTCATCAGGGGAGTGGGGGCAGGAAAGTAAGGCTAAAGCTCTTAAGAAAGGAGAGGAAAGCATTTTATATGATTGGCTCGAGAGAAAGGAATCGGATCAATACTTCATTAAGTAGAGAAATAGTATAGATCAAGGGAACTCATTAAGCTCTTGTTTATCAATTCACTATAGGACAAGAGTGATTCCTAAGGTTTTAAGTAAACAACATTCTCTAATTGACTTCGGTACAGCTCTATACTCCCCCGGACAGGCAAATACCGAGCCAATACCCATAAGGAATTCCATAATTCAAATAGAAACTAGGAGCCAATCCACTAGGCAAACTGCTTCTATTCCTGCTTCGTCACCAACACTGGCAGCATAACTTCCCATGCCTATATAGTAATATAGATAGCTATAGGAATGAAACAAGCTGTATAAGAGAGATATAGGAATGAACCAAGCTGTAACGCTTCTGCACTCTTTACTTAAATGAAAGTTACCTTATTGATATTAATAAAGAAAGACATAAAGAAAGTAGAGCAATAGTTGAGGTTTGCAAGGGCAGAAAGAGGAGACTCGTCACCAACAACAAGAACCGGAACTGGCCTATCACTTAGAGCCTCAAAGCATGTTTTATTAGAGCGGCCCTGCCGCGACACGTAATAGCAACACTGCCGCGTAACATTAGCAGTTACTTGGCCCTACGCTACACATTATACGTTCCTTGTCGTCTTGGCTCTTCGCTGCCCTGCCGCGACACATAATAGCAACTGCCGCGTCACCCGCACTACTGACGCGACACGAGAACTCCTACGCGGAACATTAGTAGTTCCTTGTCGTCTTGTCTAGTAGTTCCTTGTCGTCTTGCCCCCTCCAATTCCATTCTTATCAGTTTTGATGATCAAGATCGGAAATTGCATTGGATATAGAATCCGCAATTTGGAAGTAGTGGACTGATGTGGCTGATCATTTGTACCTGACCCGACCTCTGCAGAACCTATTGCCGATGCGTACATTTTATGGGGTCTTGCTAACCAGCTCTTGTCCAGTGACTTTTCAGAGTGGAGCCTAGGATGAAGGGATAGGTACTCACGATTCTAATGAATTATAGGACATCAGTAAAAGAATCGCCCGTACCGCTACGTGGACTTATGGCTACTGCTTAATAAGGTACGTACAGCTATAACTCAATTAGTCTAGTGCTCCTTGAGTATAACTCAATCAGTCTAGTGCTCCTTTAGGGGTTCTATAGATAGTCTGATTAATGCGAATCCATATTCTTTCCTTCGACTCTCTCTCTCTCTCCATACGCCAGATAAGAAGGTGCTACTCCGCATCAACCAACAGGAAAGATGGGCTTCATTCCCCTTCTCTTCCTCAATAGGTTTGCTCAAAGCCCCTTATGTCCATCGTAATTACAAAGATTCAGATTGGCTTCATTCATTCATTCTGCTCGTAGATATCTTATACTATTGATTAAACCTCCTACTGTTCTTAGATTCCGGCATAACTCCATGTCCTCTTCCTAGCTTCTGATGAAATTCCTTGCAACCTTCCACCAGCAGTAGATTCATTCTTCCTAAGAGCAGATTCAGTAAGACCTTTTTAGTTGCTCTGGTCAATAAGTTTATTGGCTTACAAATGACCACTTCGAGAATCACCCTATTTGAAAACAGGCTAATGAAACATCTTACTCAACTGCTCCTGAGAGTATTGACTGTATTTATTCATATGTGAGTCTTTGCCTACCCCTAATTAGCGGTTTCCTATAGCTATGAAAGCTAGTAGCATTAATTCATTCTTTTTTTCTAAAGAGGGAGAAGGAACAGCGCTACCGCGCCCCTAGTGGGCCCCTCGTTGCTTGGTTGATGGATTTCTGTCTTTTCCTTTCTTTCTTTCCTGCCATCCCCACAAGTTGGCCATACTTTAGTGTGAGCACCAAGATGCAAATTGGAGTTGATCTTTCCACTCGAACATAATGGACTGCGTGGGAATACCTATTTTAGGGGACCGCCTATAGACAGACCACATGAAGACATACCCTATGGAAAGCCCTGAGGTTAGGATAAATACATGGAAAAGTCAAGCGCAGATAACCCCCCAAAAGTGAAGTTCTAATTAATGGATAAGAAAGCGATCTAGTTCAATTGGTGAGCCAAGTTTCTTTAGTATATGTTTATTACTAGTAGTTCATACCTATTGGTAGTGTGCTTTTCTTTTCTCTTATCCCTCTGTTTGAGTTATCTTCTTCTGCCTTCAATCGAGAAAGAATGGGCAAAGCCAATTGGAGTCTAGTTAACTTAAGGAGTGGTTGACTTTGGCTAAGGCATTTCAGCCCCATACTAATAAATATGTGAAAGAGTTCCTCCTATCCTTTAAGACAACCTGTTTGAAAGCTAATTTGTCTACGAAATCCTATCTTTTCTATCGGTTATGGGACGGAGGTCGAAGTAAGGAAGCGGGGAGCTGCTTAGAGCCAATTGCACATTCCGATCTAGGTAACTCGGGTTTTCTTTAGCCAATCGTAACTCAACCGAGTCAAAAAGCCTATGTGATCAAATCATTCTGAGGTAGCATCTGGTGCCGGAGCTCATAAATAAGATAATAATGCCAATGCTTTTCAGATATGTAGTGTTACGATGGACGAAAGAAGTTTTGTCACCTGCAGCCATCCTTCCAAATAGTATACTTTAACTAATAAGCAAGATTGACCCGCTAACTGCTTCCTGAGAGAAAAGTCCAGTGGTTCGAATGAAGCCAAATATAGACACTGCCCTTACGGCTATATACCCCAGGCCCCATTCCAGGGAGATTTCTATTTCCACAAAAACGAACGAGCCGAGCTCCACACACATTTCGGGCCCCAATCAATGGATTATGGGGAAAATTCATCCACTGTAAAAAAAGAAATGAGCCAAGCCTGTATTTAGTGTCCGAGAATATAGGATACACGATTAGGGAAGCAGAATATGTTTTAAAGCATGATTTGTCAAAAGATAGACATGAGATGAGTTGGAGCTTCCTATACACACACTTGAATATTCGAATTTCACTTTATTCATTCATTCTTGAAATGGAACAAATACATAAGTAAAGTAAGAGAAAAATAGGGGCCATTGCCTGAGATATTTATTGACATGGCAAGACAGACCACCCCTTACATTTGAAAGTCGGGTTCCTTATTCGTCTAAACTATTCAATTGGAATCTTGATAACGCTCCTCTTACACTGATTTATTTAGATTTGTTACTGTGTTTCTGAAACCCATAGAATCTTCTATTAATTGATTATGGGGGGCAGCTGGGGAAAACTTGAGCAATAGAGCTGAGGTTACCATTTCTTCACGAGCAGAATTCATTAAGGCAATCCTTGAGTCGATGGACAGAAGATTAAGAAACATGGACATGGACAGGGGCAGGGTAGGCTCAGCATCCCAACTGCCTCACTAGATCCTCTATCAATCATTCTTATCCTACTGGCAATTGCTTTAGCGCTAACTCCTAACTTTCTTACTCGAAACTCACCACTCAAGTTTTAGGTACAGCTCCATAATCTGGTTTGATCGACTGAGACCTACCTTTTGCCTTTCGTATCCTTAGGTTTCTTTGTCAAATGTATAACTGGAAGGAGTTGAGCTAATCAGTCAAAGAAAGAGTGTGACAGGGAATAGAGAGTTGAACTGGTACGGGCAAGGCTGATACCGCTGTTATGTTAACAAGGTGCTGAAAGCCCTCTAGGGGACAACTTAGGAATTGAACCAACACCGAGGAAACCAAGATGAAATTCCATCTTTGACCAGTGCTTCCTCGAGCTACTCTAGCTATATAAACGTCGCTTGCTCATGTAGGCAATAGGTAGTTCAAAAGCCGTCTTCTTCATGTAATGTGGAAGATGCCTCTCTCTCTCTGGGTTAGTCAATCATTTAGTATGCATGCTAGACTTACAATATGGCAGCTTTTCCTATTCCATTAAGGAAGGAGTCCTTACAACTTATAAATATGGTAAGGGGGTGGGCTTTAAGCAATTCTTGAATGAGGCCTTGACAGAGCTCAAACTAGAAAAGGCAAGTAGTTTGGAGCGCCTTCGAGGAAGAAGCAAGCAAGCAATGTTACACCTTCCGTCTCGGAGTCCTATCCTAATAGAAGTCCCGACAGAAACTTCGAATTAGTTAAGTATACTTGCTCATTCAGAAAAGTATGAAATGCTTAGACTTGCTTTTAGAAAAGTAAGGAATGAATGCTTAGACTTGCTTTTAGAAAAGTAAGGAATGAATGCTTAGACTTGCTTTTAGAAAAGTAAGGAATGAATGCAGCTTATAAGAAAGATGCGGAATTTGAGTAAAGTGCTAATAATACTATAAGGCAGCTAACAAGATGCACACAATTTATTTGAGTTAAGAAAGAAGAGCTGCTGTACAACGGCCCTCCACTCCCTCTCTGCTCTTACGCCCAGTTACCCTGCTATCTCTCATCCTCCTTTCAAGTCCCACGCCTTTCCTTTCCCGCGGTTAATGGGGATGCGGGTTCGGGACTCCTTATTCGCAAAGGTTGCAGCTTCTTAAATTCTATTGTTCGTAGCTGGCTCTTTCTTCGACCTCGGTTCAAGGCCCAAGACTCCTTCCTCTCTCTTCGGTCAATGAGAAAGGGAGAAGGCAAGAATCAAAGGAAAAGAGATGAGAAGGCAACGTTGTGAGCTAAGAAACACATTTGTGAACGACTGATGGGTATGGGGTAGGGGCAAGTCAATGAATATGCGTTTAATCTACAAAGTGCATTGGAACTTCATATGAGAATCTCACTTGAAATAGGCCATCACCATCGGAAAAAGCAAATTCATTAATAAGGTTTGCTTGTCCCTGTGCATTAGCTCAACGAGCCTAGAAAGAACTATCGTTACTTACTTATACTTGTGCTTAGGGCAATAAGCAATGCTGTGTGGAGTTACTTTATTCTACAAGTGAGTCAGGAGTTTTTTACCTCTATTCTTCAGTAAAGTGAGTTCCGCAGTTAGGAAGCAATGCTGTTTTGCCTCCATCACAACTTACTACTAGCCTCTATTCTTAAAAGCAAGGAAGGGGGGCTTCGCCTGAGTGCATGAGTCTCGGTTCTTTTTCGTTTAGAGGGTGAGTTTTTACTTGCTAATAAATATATGCTATGCTATGCGCACCTAAATTCTCTGCTCTCTACGACACCGCGCTTTAGGAAGGTTGTTGAAGAGTAAGGGGGCTAACCACGCTCTAAGTTTGACCTATGCCTATGTTCTACTCCGCTAATGCTTATGAGTTCGATTACGTGAGTCTGGAAAAGCAAGCAATACAGGTTGTTTACTTGATTCCATAAGTGGGGGGGTCAACTCTCCAATCTGCTTTTCACTAAATGATTAAAGCAAGCAAGGGTAAGGGAGTGAACGGGAATAAGGGGGTTCACGGGAATTCATATAATCTAAGTATTCGGGAGTTCGAAAGCTCAGATTAGAGCCAGCAGTGTTTGTAAACGAAGCAATACTTTCACGTTAGTAACAGCGTTAGCACAAGAGCTCAGCATCCTAAAGCAACTCGGCTAAAGGCTTAATTCAAACAATCCTGCATTTTGATGATGCTGTTTGTTTACTTCTTTCTATACTAAGCTACTTGATTGAAAAATGAGAACTGTTGATGATCCAGATGTTACACGCTTTAGCTTAATTCTTTCTTGAGCGGGTGCTAACGGGGTGCTTCTGCTAATTTATTTGATGATTTGCTATGGAATTATGACTTATTACTTTCTACTGGCCTAACAGTTTGTTGTTGCAAGAGCATTATGACTTATTACTTTCTACTGGCCCATACTTATTAATGGTTGGTAGCAAGAGAAGTATCTCGTTTCATATCTCGTCCTGTTCATTGAGTGCAAGCGCACACACAATATAGAATTTATGAATCTCACACAGCAGACAGCTTTCATTGCGCAACATCTGTTATTTAGTGACCACACAGCCTATGCCTATTTCTTCTTAACTAGTTAACTAAGCACCTAATGTATCACTTACTAAAGAATGGAAGAGAGAGAGTGCACCTAGGAACATAAAGATTAACAACAGCTCAAATGCATTAGGAAGACTGTTTCCAAGTAGATAAAAGTAGTCAAAGTAAAGATCTGTTTACAGCGCTAAAGGGTACCTTACTCAATAAGCTTAATCTAATGTATAGTGTTAGTTAGTTCTTGGCTCTAAGCTCTAAAACTCCTCCGTTGCTTGCTTGAGCGGGTACATTAGTGATAAAGTGCTTTCTTGTTCCTATCGCGTACACGTCATATTATAAGTCAACATCATATTCTGGAATATCATATAGCATGGCAATAAAGATACTAAATTAGCAGCTTCCCTATGGCTTCCTTAAACAGAGTATTAAGAATTGAGTGCACCACTCATAGATTACAGAGTATTAAGAATTGAGTGCACCACTTATGGATAGAATAAAGTAACACAAACCTAATTGCATTGCTTTTGCTTCAAAACTCACTCTAAGATCGGCACCCCCAAGACAAGAGTAAGAGCACCCAGAACAATAAGTTAACACGCAACAGCTTGTTTCAAATCATATCTCTTCTTATTGCCCCATCTAATAGAATTGATTAAGGAGAATATGCTTGACAGCTAATAGAATCTAGGAACCTCACCTCATTGCAACAAGCAAGCCCGCTCAAGGTAAGTTAACATTGAACCCCTAAGCTCCAAATCACCTAAAATGTTAGCACCCCCGGCAACTAAACTAGAAAGATGGAATTGGAGATAGCTATACATATGTATAGAAAGAAGTAAACAGACATCAGGGCTTCTTCTCCGAAACTCGGCATTAGCACATCGGAACAAGACTCATTTGGTTGATAAAACCCCGAGGTGAAGACGAAACTCAGGTGCTGAAAGCCTAATTCTACTAGTCGTTGAAGAATAAAGAGAAAGTACTGGCTTTGATTCTAGGTGTGAGCGAGGAAAGAGTGAAAGGGCTGGGACAGTTAAGGGAGAGGGGGAGTTAAGCAATTGAGAGTTAAGGGAGTTTGGAGTTAACACTTTATAGTGCAAAAAAGCTGGTTCACACTGTAGCAAAGTAGGTTCCAGTGAAGGAGTTCAAATGCCAAAAAGCTAATGTATTGTTTCGAACGATAGGTCCCAGGCAGTAGTAACATAGGTTCCTTCAACATAGACAAATCAGTTTTCTTCAGCTAACACCTAGCTCGTTGGGTCAGGGCGGATTTCCTAGTTGCTAATGCCTTTTAGCGGCGGAGTCAAAGAAATATAGCTACTGTAGCTTAGGAGTCAAATCAATACTTTCTTTCTTGCCTTACAGAGTTGCCAAAGAAAATCAATATTGCCTAATTTTAGTAATTAACTTACTTGCCTTAGAAGCATATCAGTAATTAACTTACTTGCCTTAGAAGCATATCCCCGGGAAGTGGGTGGTGGTGATTCCACAACTCAGGATAAGATAGCCGGTATTGCACTCAAGAATTGGCAAATTCCCTATGTTGTTGGTCTTGCAGGTTTCCTTTCCCTACTTAACTGGCACACAAAGAGATGATACTCGGGGATCCAGCGGGAGAATCCGTTTAGTTAACAACAGCCGAGTAACTACTAAACAAGCAACGTAGACATGTAAGAGGCCTGCTTCGTCTTGGCTGGCAGTCTGCTTGTTGACTTTAATCACTCATATTGTGGAACCTTATGCAAATGACATTCAGGACGGAGAGAGCCATAGGCAAGACACCTGATGAAAGGCCCTATACTAATAACTTGGCATAGGCAACATACATACCTGATGAAAGGCCCTATACAAATAATTTAGCATAGGCGCCGATCGTTATCTATACGACGAGCATTAGCATTATGGACTTTGTTATTGACTTCGCCTTTCCTGTATCAGTACTTCTTAAGAATACAAGTTCCTGCTTTGTCAGCTATACCTTAGATTTTCGTTGCTTGTTCTCTTGCTTATTTTAGCACCCCGAGAGTAAGCAGTGTTTTGTTACTCCATTCTATATAGTCTGATGTGCACCATCTTCAAAGAACTCCGTAAGCGAGTGACTTCATCGGTGTTAGTTAGTTCTTTCGCACAACTAAGATTTTGTATTCCCTTGCTTGTTTCAAGAAATACTCCATATCTAGGGAAACTCATAGTAACTTGTCTTCTCTTTCGTCTCTCATAGTAACTTGTCTTCTCTTTCGTCTCCTCGCTCGGGATACGTAATAGGCGTAACGCGTGACTTATCGAAGACCCCACCCCGTCAGGCAGGCTCTTCTATTTTAGCCGTATGTATAATCTTTAGCTCTTGCTAATACTCTTTTCTTTCTCTTACTTGTTCTTGCTTGTTTCCATTGCTTGTTGAATATCTTATTGTCAAATCTAGCTATCCCACCTAATATTCAATGCACTAATTCTAGTTTCGATTGAATTCTCAAATATTCTTATTATTTGCATTTCTATTTATTGATTTTATTGAAAAAGTGAGTATCAGAGTTATGTTACTTTCTTTCCTTGGAGAACTAAAGGTACTGGACTGATAGCGCACTGCTTGCTTGGTAGGCAATATGGTTGACTAAAAAGATTCCCTCTTCTCTGTCCTCTTGGGCTAATCCGAGGGAGATGTTCTACCATTCCTCAAAGGCTATTCGATATAGCAGTGTATTCGATAAAAGAGAGGCCAACGAAGAAAGAAAGAGAGAGAGAGTGGACTGGCAGGGCATGAGTGTTATTTCTGGATGGAATTTGAAAACTCTACTAGAAGACTCTCAAGTCGGGTAAGGAAAGTGCTTCTACTTAATAAGACTCTCAATTCGGGTAAGGAAAGAGAAATCAAGTGCTTATACGAGGATAGATCAAGGTGAGAGACTCTTATGTTATGTATTCTAAGAAACAACAACCTATTTGTATAAAGAAGAAGAATAAGTTGAAACCTTTTCTCAAAGACTCCTTAAGAAGAGGGAAATATGGTATGAAGCGTGGGAAACCTTGCATTGCATTTTGCTAGATAGATGATTCAATTCCACAATTCTATAGGATGCCATAGAGTTTTGTTCCTGAAAATCAATATCTTATCTTTATTAGGCGAGTTAGAATATGGAAATGGAATTCAAGCGTAAGGGAAGGGAACAAGCAACGTCGAAAGCTAGCTTATTCTCAGGGTGCTAATGGGAGTTCGCCCGTGAGCTTAGTAGGAGTGCTCTTATGCCCAGTTAGAGTGTTGTGAGTCAGCGGAAGAGGGTTGGGTTTCAACAAGTAACGGGTAGATCACAATCCGCATTCGATTCTTTTTTGATAATAGACGTAAAAAACACTGTTTACTAGAATATCAATTATTCATTTCTATATTTCTCTCCTTAATTTAATAAACACTCCGGACTGACTCTCTTTTATTATACTACTTGAGAGTTTTGTACCCTTTATGTAATCATGTAACCTCACTGCCTACTCTCATGTTCTGATACAAATTCTCTATAGATCTCTTCAATCTATGCCAATTTCTTCAGAAGTTTTTGAACCACCAATAGATTCTATAAGTCACAATACTGTCAGTCTATTACTCACTAAAGGTACATCTCTCTTCTCTAAACTAAGCCAGTGTACTTGCTGTTGTCCCGTCTCATCTATCTTTAGCAACTAAACCCCCAAAGCATACGGGAAGTGCTCATCTTTCCAATCCATTGAATGTTAGAGTTACTGTAAATCTATCTCAAAGCGGCTCTGGGGGGCTGAAGGTGAACCAGTTTTCACGATTCATAAACCCCGTTACACCTTCACTCTGTTCTCTTACCCGTCTTTGTTACTTGTTCACTCAGTTCTGTTCTCTTACCCGTCTTTGTTACTAGTTTTATGCTTCCTACTGTCTCTATGCTGCGGTTTTCCTCTGTGCATCTGTCTTTAGTTTGAACGGTAACCAAACAGTGTTACTAAGAGAATTACAGTGTTACTAAGAGAATGGCTTACAAGGCACGATCCCTACATCTTTAAGAAAATACCAACAAGCTAAGCTCTATCTGATAGAAATTATGAATACACTACAACCTCTATCTTATTTATACCCATGATAGAAATGATTGCACCTGCCTTTAAGTTGTTCTTCAGCCTATCTTTCGGCTTTAGCTTTTTCTGAGATGCTTCTCAAAGCGCGTAGCTTCTGGTTTTGTAAAGCTTTAGTCGAGCCAATCATAAATGCTTGCCTTTGTTTAAAGTAAATAAAGCCTCGTTCTCTAGTGCTGAAGCAGAATGACAGGGCTGACGATAAGGCCCCGGCCCGACAGGATTTCTCATTTATAGCTGGAACATTAGTGGGATTAGCATTATTAGCAAGTAAAGTCTTAAGGAGTCCTGTTTTGGGGATCTGAAGCATAACAGGCAAGTCCAGGAAAAAGGCTGTTTTGGGAAAAGGCAAGTATAATCAATATGGTTGCGATACCGTAGTGAAATGCATAAGCAAATGCACTTACTGTCCTGGTTCGGTTCCATAAGTTCCATTTGAGGTTTTAGACTAAAGTTGATGCTCTAATATCAGTATAAAGTCTTGCTTGTGAGGGTAAGTCCAGAGCAGTTGAGTTCTTTCTTTCTATTATAGGGGAGCACTAACATTCCATTCTCAAGTCAAGTTATGGGGCGGAATCTAGTACATCGAAGTGCTTTTATGGGAAATAATCTAGTAAAGGCTTTAAGAGCCCACTTCAGTAGAGTATGCAAGGGAAGCCATTTCGACTAAGGGGAATTCCACTCATAAGTCAAAGAGACAAGCAACGAATACAGGCTAGGCTGTGGGTATAGTTGCCATAGGTAGATTCGAAAGAGTGAAGCAAGTCAGAATGAAGTTAGGAGTTTTCAATGGAGTTAGGATCGGACTTGAAACGGACAGGCACTTTTACTTCTCTTGCATTAACGACATAAATACTTGACTTTCTACCCGTTGCTTATTCTTGTTCTGTTTATTATTCTCGAAACTTCAGAATATCATCGCAACATGTCTCGCTGTACTTGCAACTTGACGAAAGCTTATACGCGCTCTTGGGCCAGTGTGAGGTAACGCGTACCCTATCAGATTCCTTTACTTCTTGAAACAAGCCCTGCTGCCGGCTACTTAACCGACACAAGAACGGCTTGTCAATTAGCCAACCCTTATATACAAGCTTTGGAATCTATAACTCCCGATGAAGCATCCCAGCCATATTCGCTGCCCTCACCAGAGCCTCTTTCTATCATTCTCCAATTCACACTTTAACCGTTAACAATGAATTCTTCCATTACTTACACCAAGAATGGTATAAGCGTGGAATTCTCGTTTCTTCAAGAGACAGATCTTCATCAGCAAGCAGGATCAGGAGAGGGATAGGAAAAGAATACCCACGGAGCAGAACGGGTTTCAACGTAGCCTCCACCCACTAAACTACGCGATTAAGTAAAGAATCTAGTTTACTTGGTACTGGCTCTCTTGCTTTGATGCCCTAAGTGAGTGAATTGTTGAATCCGTTAGTATTAGAGAATGTCCTGATAGTTCCCCGCTTCCGTAACTACACTTTCCACAGCTTAGGATCTCGTTGCCAATGCTAAATCCTCTTGTTCAAGAATGACTATTATACGATAACTCCTACTCTCGGGGCGCTAATGCTTAGTTACCCTAATCCTAATGCTTACTTACACTAATCTTAATGCCCTGGGCAACCAGACAGACTTTTGACTTATGCAGGAGAAAAGAAGAGGGGATGAGGCTTTCAGCACCTTCTCTTTTAACTGAAAACTACACTTTATACTTTCCTTGCTGCAGACTTGAGAACTGAGCTTATTGATGGTTCCCTTGCCAATACTTCATTGAATCTTTTAGGGCGCATAAGGCGATTCACCTCTTTTTAACTTAGGGCATCAACACTTTTGTACTGGATTCTTTTCTTCCATGATCTTAGCCTTTCCACTTTCCTTCCCTTTACTCTCGACTTTATGAACTACTTGGAGCGGGAAAGTACCTAAAGAGACTCCACTCAAGCTCGCATCGCCCTCACTCACTCAACTAAAGAGCTACAGCGGGACAATGGGTTGACGTGCACTCAAACCAAATTCTTTTCTTTCGCTGGGAAACTCACTCTCTTAGCGTAGCGCCCGACCTCGCATCCAAAGCCAAAGAAACTCCCCTTTTATTATTACCTGCTTGCTCCATACGTGGTAAGTATGAAGTTATAGGGAGCTTACACTGTTTCTGATCTTGCATCTGATACTACTCCATCGGATAATCCTATACTTTAGATTCTTATGAAGCAGTTAAGTCTTCAGTCGAAGTCAAAGCAAGCGTTTATGATGTAGGGTTTCTTATTTTAAGGCATGGGACACACACACACACCTCTTATGGCAAATTCCCTATTGAAACTATGAAACAGTCCTTCTTATGCAACAGTAACAGTACATTCTGCAGCTGACCGCCTTTGCATTCAACATTCTATTTCTATAGGATCAAAGTCAAGATCAAAGTCAAGAGATGCTTCACACACCGCTACGTCTAGTCTACGTGGACTAGAGAACGCTGACTTGAGAACTACACTGTCTGCTGCAGAATTAATGGAATCTATATCTTACCATTATTACCAATTATTTATATACCAAACACCTTTAGCTCCTGCTTCAGATCCTTAACTTTCACTGTCAACAGCATCCTTTCCCTATGAATCTGACCTAACAACATCATCCCTTTTGCCAAACAAAACTCGATTGGAAGTGTTGAACCGATTGCTGCTTCTCAAGTTGATTCTCGCTCACCCGCCCATCTAATAGGAAGAATGTTATAAAGCTGCTCCTCTCTAGCGAATTCTTTATTTCCTCTTTTTGAAGCGAGGTGTACTTCCTCAGGTCTCTGTTAGTGAGCCCTAGCATAGAAGGAAGGGGTAATATTCTTACCTTAGATATAGATATTGATACAGCCTACCTTAGATATAGATATTGATACAGATACTTGGCGCTCGAAAGAAGAAATGCATGTTTGAGATCTTAGACTGGATCTGGATCTGGGTCTGATTAGGAATCCGTTCGTGTATAGCCCTAGTTTAATCTTTTCGTGTAGGCGATGAATCATGTCCTAATTCTCTTCCTGTTCGAGTTTCATCGACAAGAGAAGAATCCGTTTCAACATAAACATAAGCAAAAGTAGAAAGATATGAAGCGGAAGAAGTCAAGTGTAGTTCTGGGTTATAAGATTGAGCTGGATCTCTTGAAATAAATAATGGAATTTCAGAATGGAATGATCAAAACTATGAAGAATCCAAATCCAATACTGGCGTGGCGTTCAAGCGGGGTTCCGTTCAGGTGCCTTACTCAATGCGCGCTATGTACTTAAGTTTAGTCTCTTTGGCTTGTGCTCGCTTGCTTATTTATTCCCCCTTTCTGGATTCGATACCAGTCTAGATTCCCTACCAATATCCCTATCCCTTGACTTTGCCCCAGAAACTCCCTTCTTTCGTAGTTAAGAGCTTCTTTTCTGCTCTTGCTTGTTGGACTTGCCCTTAAAGCTAGCTATCTCTGTGGTTACTTAGATATAATTAGATATAACAGGTGCACTAACCTTTTCGAACATTAATGGAATCTATACTCCGCTCTTCTAATAAAGGAATGTAAGACAAAAGGAATGTCATAAATACCTCTCTCTCCACCCTATACTTATAATGACTTGTTGGGACAGTTGCTTGTCTCTGCTCTATTATCTCTGTCTTGTATTCGAGCATCAGTAGTGCTTCGGTAATTAGTTCAGCAACATCTTGATCTTTCTTCGGATTATAAGCCAGTAATTTCTTCTTCATATCCTGTTTCAAAGCCAGCTTCTAAGACATCTACTTTATCGCTACTCCTCTAATATTAGGCTATTTCTTTCCCTTCTTGCCTTGTTGCTACTGTAGCTACTATCTGATCTGATTTCCCAAACTAAGTCACTCATCAAAACCCGTGCAACAACACTGCCGCGTAACTAGTTCTCTGCCGCGGAACATTATACGTTCCTTGTCTAGTAGTTACTTGCCTCAATGCAAGGGTGAATTCGCTACTGGAAGGCCCTTTTTTCATGATCCATTTCCGTTTTGCCGTGTTTTTAGATAGCATCGGCTATTTCCCTGCTAGATGGCTCAAAAGGAATTCCCATTTTCCGTTTTGCCGTGTTTTTGAATAGCCGAGTGCTTTTCCCTGCTAGAGCATCTATTTTAGATGATCGATTTACGTTTTCCCGTCTTTTTTGGATGCAACCTCAATTTCCCTACTGAAGCAATGAAATCGAATTGCCAAAATGCGTTTTCCCGTCAATTGAGCTCCTGCCGCGTGACGAGTTCACTGACGCGACACATTATACGTGTCTTGTCTAGTAGTCACTTGCCTGATAGCAAATGTAGACTTTGACCAATGTGATGCGACAGGAGCGGGCTTCTCTGTCAACTATCCCTCGACTCTTGCAACAAAGCCTTGACTTGATTCTTGCACCCTCGCTACTTCCAACAAGCCCTGCTGCTCATCTCTGCTAACTTCATTCTACTTATACTTATCTACTCTACTTACCTCTGGATCCTCCACCTATGTATGGTTAAAAACACTGTTTGAAACATACTTGAGAGTCAGTAATTAGCCATTCTCCAAGTTGAACATGACTGTAAACTCGCAAGGTCTCGAACCGCTCTAAGACAAACGTATTAAACTCGGGGCCAAGCAACGTAGTATGGCAAAAAGTGGATCAAGGTATTGCGGTTCTGCAAGTGAATGAGTTTCTTCGTATATAGTTTATGTTCTCAAGTCTAGGCAAACACACTCCTCCGCTACACATTAGCTTTCTCTGCCGCGCCACCGAACAAAGGTTAACTCAAGAATCAAATGCAGGACTTGGTCTAGCAGCGGACTATGAAACTGATGATTCTCTCTCTTGCGCCCGAACAACCAAGACACTACTAGACAAGCAGAAAAGGAACTAAATAAGAATGGAATATCCCCCGACCCGATACTTAAGCATAAGATCTGATTGCAGTCAAAGAATTGATTGCTACAGGACTGGATACGGCTTCAGACCCACTTGCTACCGGCTCTGCTCTAACTGCTTCCCTTGTCGACCTATAGTATAAGTATTTTGATTCTCCCTTTTTTCTTATTTATACTCTTGGCTCCTAACGCGCAACAAGTTCTCTGCCGCGACACCGAACACAGGACTCCGGAACAACTCCTTATAACGAATTTATTACGAGTTATGCTTTCAAGGTCTTGGCGAGTGCCATAGATATCGATCAGGTGCAATGATGGGTGTTGGCGAAAGGTGTGCTGCTCGTTAAGTCTAGGTTCAAGGAAGAATCAATTCCTTCTTCAGCAAGCGGGTCTTCAAGGGGAGTGGAAAGTTGTACTGCTCGTTAAGTCTAGGAATTCCATAAGTGGTCTGGTCTGGTCTGCCCTGTTTTATAGGCATCAAATTCATTCGTTGCTCCATTATAGGTATTCCATGATGGATTTATTGGCTTTCCCTTTTGTGCCTGCAAGTCCCCTTTTTGCATCCTTAGAACTCGCTAACACGTAGCTTGTTTGAGTTGGGACAGATAGAATAGAATAGGGTTTGTTCCACTATCTGCTCTCCGGGGTAACGCGCTAACACTTATCAAAAGTTCGAATTGAACTACAGTACAGGATCTACAGCAGCAAAATGAGTCTTGTTCCGCTGCTCTCGCTCTAAGAAGAGAGTTGACTTTAACACCTTAGGAATCTAAACACAAGACTTGTGAATAACTGGTTATAATGAATTATTCCGTTGCTGCCGCACAACCAAATCAGTGAGCTGGGAAGCTGCTCGAAGGTAAGAATCAATTCCTGGCTTTGAAGCTCTAAGTGAATGGCCAGTTCCAGTTGTTGGCAAGAGTAGCGAGAGGTGCGCGGTAGTGAGTTAGTCCGGATAAGAGAGAATGAAAGTGGACCAAGACACTTGCATTAAGTAAGTGTTTTTGTGTTACTCCGCCGCATAAGGTCAAATAAGGGGGCAATAACTAGTGCTTAAGTTAAGCCAGAGATCCATATCATCGAGCAAAGTATACTTGGTGGCAGTCCGATATCTTAAGCAAGTCCGGTAGAAAGATAGAGAAGAGAAGAAAATGAAAGAAATTAGAAAAAAAGGAACATTTCTCCTATACCAACTCAGTATAAGTTAAGTATCAAAAAAGAACTATCAAAATAAGGGAATAAATAATTAAGCTACTCCTGACCGCATGACAAGATATAAGCACCCTATTACTTTCAACCCGAGGGGCAAGCAGCCTTAAAGAGAGGTTTGATGCACGCGCGGGAAGAGAATTGCCAGTTATAGTCCGAGGTCCAGTTGAATCAGTAGCTGAGGCTGCCAATGAGGTAGATTAGAGTCCAGTAATGAGGTAGATTAGAGTCCAGTCCGGGTCGATCAGAGGCAAGAGGGAAAGGCCACTTCGAGGTATCTGATAGCGGGTTCCGAGTCTCTTGGGGGGCGAGTTGATAGTGGAATGATTTGACTACTTATACTAAGGTTAAGAATAAAGAGGTGTTTGCCAGTTGCCATAGGTAGCTACCAAGACTTGCTCTAGACCAAAAGAAAGGTATAGAATGGAGTTGTCGACTTTAAAGAATGGAATTGAATGCACATAGATAGGACAGGTATAGAGTGCAGTTACGTAAACAAAAGACAGGGTTCCCTTATGATTAGTGCCAAAGCTTAGTTCTATAACGACTAGTTTCATTAGTGTCATCCCAAGTTCCTGTTCGAGGTTTCTTTAACTGAGTTGGTAGAGTGGAAAGGTGAAGTTCCAGGTCAAGTTGAAGTTGAAATAGAATCATTTGCCATGGTCCACATCAGCAGTGGAAGCAGTGCGAGTCAAGTCTAGTAAAGTCATCAATAAGAGCAAGAGTTGAGGTCAGCACCCCGAGTTAAATCTTCTTATAAAGAAAGAATCTCATAGAAGATTAGTGAAATACCGGTAAGTCAACTCTCAACTTAAAGGAAGTAACACGTACTATACAGGGTTGGCAAGGGATAGGAGACAATTCAATACCAGAGCCGGGTAGGAAAGGGTGAAGGGCTGATTCAAGTTCAATTACATTTGTTGGCGAAAGGGGGTTCTCTAATAGAAATAGAATAAGTAACTGACCTATAAATACCAGAGTTGCGGTACCTCAAAAGAAGGCAAAACTGCCCCAACTACAAGTAAAGTGCGAAACCCCTAAGATTATAGGAATAAATTAATTTCTTGAACGGGAAGATAAGATTACAGGTATTTTCCCATATAACTACAAAAGTGGTGAAATAGTAAATTGATTCTTAATAACATTGAGCCTTGCCCTCACTCCCTTAGCACAGAGGTTATCCAACTAACTAATTGTTGGCTTTGCCGGACTGCCGCATCACGAGTTCACTGACGCGACACTAGAACTCCTACGCGGTTTTAACTCGCTGCCGCGACACTACTGACGCGCCACATAAAGTGTCTTGTCGTCTTGTCTAGTAGTTCCTTGTCGTCTTGTCTGGCCCTACGCGGAACAAGAACTCCTGCCGCGCTTTTCACTCCGTAAGCTTTTCACTCGCTAACGCTAGGGACTCGCTACCGCACAACGTCTTGCGCCGTTGCTTGGTCGAGTTTACTGCCGCGTTACATTAGTAGTAACTTGCCTGCTTGTTCATTAGCGAAACTACCCTACGCGCCACCCGCACTCCTGACGCGACACATTAGTAGTGTCTTGTCTAGTCGTGGCTTGTCGGCTTGTTTAGTAGTTACTTGCCTCCTTGTCGTCTTGTCTAGTAGTGACTTGGCGGATCTTCAGCAACTGATGGAGCTAGGCATGAAGGATTAAGACCTGGCTTGAGAACAACTTCTTCTTCCCTACCCGACCAGTCTCCTTTTGAACTCACTTGTTAACTAGCTTCTTTACTTGCTGCTGACTCACTTCTTAAAGGCAGGAGCGGTTCATGTCTTCTATCTTCTATAATATAATATAATAAGAACAGATATTTTGATAGTGGATTTGTCCAGGAGGCAGGCAAGGGAGGAAAGATCATCCTAAGTTTCAAGAGAAGCAACTGGAGGCTTCAGAGGCAGTATCAGAGGCAGTTGACAGATAAGAAACAGTAGAAAAGTATTGTTCCCCGCTTATAGAGCTAGGTAAGTAAGGAGAGGTGGGTTCAGGAGCCAGAGGAGAAGTATCTGAGCCTAATTCAGCAAGTAAGAAGGATGCCTAGCCCTTAAGTTCAATTGGTGAGAGTGGAATCATTAGTATTATTCTTTTCAGAGTATAAGACCCGTACAGTATTTGTATTCTAAGTATTAATTCCAGTTTTTATGCAAGAAAGTCAAGAATAGGTTGGGTTGGGGAAGCAGAATCCGCCTACGTTGCGAGTCTAGTTGTGTCTTGGCTGTTGCAAGAGGAGAGCCCATATAGGAGGAGAGCCTATATAGAATAAATAAGTGTATCTTTATAAATGAATCGACTCGAGAATCAGTGGTGAAAAAAGAAGCTGCCCGGAGTTGTGTTTTGTCAATGAGTCAGTAGTAAAAGAAAAGCAAAGAGCCACGCTAACCTTAGCAACTACAGTTCGGCGCGGGAAGGGCCAAGACACTACTAGACACAAGCACTTTTACCTCTTCTTCAGATACGGATCTCTACTCGAACGGAAAGACAATATGAGTAGTTACCCCGCCGAGGTAGCCTTAACGTATTCAACTCTCACTCAACAAGCTAGGGCTAACGCGGATTTAGTTATAGGTGCCTTAGTTTATTTGCACAAGTCTCTCTTTTGGGGCTCAAATTAATTCTAGGTGCAGTAAGGATATCTCAATGGTGGATTTGCCATTCAATGAGTTTAGCAAGAGCTGCCCTACCGCACGGCGAGAATGTCCTTATTTTATTGCCTTTACTGATCGCCTTTCAAATGCTAAACTCCCGTAAGCACAAGTCAAAATAAGCCTAACGTGTCCCGCAACTCCATAAGCTAACGCATAACCTAACAGCCCGCAAACGGAGAGTTTTATGGTTGTTGTTTAAGCCATGTTCCACTCCCGCTAGGTCTTCTTTGTCTGAGGAGTATATCGTGAGCAGGATCACAGGTACTATTCCGCAGTGCATCAGTGTTATTGTTGCTCGCGAGGGTCATAGTGCGCAGGGCCGCCACTGGAGGGTATTTTGCTCGATAGGGGCCTGCATAAGATGAACGCACCACGTACATTTCGCAAGCTTTTTCCTGAGTTCTTCGGGTGCCCAGCTTCATGTCTCCTTCCATCGTGCGTGGGTTACAATGGAAAAGTCTATTATGAAGGAGAACCACACACCTTCTACGTGGGGGCATAACACTCCTTGCGCAATGGAGGCATCCATAAGGGCCAGTGATCTCCATCAGCAATCCCCCGATAGACATCAGCACCTCGTTTCTAAGCTAAAACACCTTGATTCTTGGTCGCAGGTTTCTACCGATCCCGACCTTATCAAGAGCGTGTTTGCCTCCCATACTACCCTTTTCAGTCTATCTACGAGGACGTACGTGTCGTCAAAGAACAATAAAGCTTATTATATGATGGATTCGTGAGCTACCTTTCCGCTGCCGGTTGGCCCGACGAGTATAGCATCGAGTATCCGAAGGAGAAGTCTTTCCTCTTGGACTGGTTGGTCGTGAATCTTCTCTTAAAAAACAATTCATTCAAAGCGAAGATCAACCTTTTCCCTACCGCACTTTCTACTGAAGTTGATAATTATATATTCAGATTACATTCTTCTAAAAGCCCCGCGGATCAACAAAATGCTGGTTGCCTCTTGGAGGAATCTCTTTTGCAGGGTGATTCTGGATATATCCAAGTTTCTTAGAATCTCAAGATCAAGGTCGTTGCTTCTCAGGTGTTGGAGCAGCATCGCTTCCTCTCTCACGAGCGCATCCACTTCAATGGGCAATTATATGCGGGTCATGTCCACGCCCAGCGTTCTTCTTCTAGCGAGGCCCCCCTCAAGGACGAGTGCTTTTCTTTCCTCTCCCTCGTTGGTCGAGCCAATCATCAACTTTATGCTTTCCTCTATCTATTTGGACGGACAGTTTCAATCACCATGAATTTGTCGGCATCAGAGCCGAGACCCTAAAGCTTAGAAAACCAGAATGACTATTCGCAGAGGGAAACCTTATTATTGCAGGAGCAAACAAGCAGGAATAAAGACACGTAGCTTACCGAATGCATCCATTTCTAGGAGCCACGCTGTCTCTGACCTGTCTTTTAGACTCCTCTGTATGCGGGCAGCTCGTTCAAATTCTCAGCATTTCCCACACACCATTTGAGTATATAAAAAGGCCATTTTCTTTAGGGCGGGTAAAGAGGATCATACATAGCACATTCAAGGTTCAAGCGGAAAGATGAAAACTAGCTTTTCGATAGGTAGTAGACATAGCCCAATAAAACAGATTCATAAGAAATAACAAATCCAAGTGATCCCATCGGGGGGCGGGCGTCCTACAAAACGTATGAGAGACGAAGGAATCAAGTTCCATTTACGGAACCAATGACCTCACATCAAAGGAATTCTTCGGAAGATCCTGGTATGACTATTTCCCTGACTATTGAATCTTATTCGGCCTCTTACTCTTGCTTCTTCCAAAATGGATCTTCCTATTGCTTTGATCTAAGGGAAACGTTATTGTACTATTCATACCATCACTCTATTTCGGATCCTTTGAAAGGCCTCTCTCCTTCCTGCAGGTCTTTTGCTCTTGCTCTTTCTTCTGCAAAATAACAAGAAACTATTCGGTATGTATGCCCTTGCTCATCCTGAATGGAGAAGGGCGGAGAAGGAGGCACGAATGGTACCTTGGAACTTTGTCCATTGCCCTAAGGGAAAGGCCCTACTTATGATGGGGGAGGGGATTACCTATAGTTGTTGGAAAGGGGTGTATACTCTCCAATAGTCGTCTGATGGATCGATTTCCAGATAGAAAGTATTGTTGCAAAGGGATTCCCCATTAACTAGACGGGCATACGGTATCGATTATTTCGAGACCTTAGCTCCTGTTGCCAAACTTAACTCTATCCGCGTTGTGCTTTCCATTGCAGTAAACAAACACAGGCCTCTTCACCAACTTGAACAGGATGTCAAGAATATTACATAGATACGATTCACGAAGAAGTGTTTATGTTACCGCCACCTGGATTAATACCACCCCACTGGGGGATAAAGGGAAAGTGTTTCGATTTCATAAGGCTATATATGAGCAGTCCATTGACTAAGAATAGGGCCTGGTTCTAAAAGTGTCGCAGTGCTGTACAAGAGTGATGTTTTTAAAGAAGTCATGCAGATCATTCTTGATTTGTATAAGGAAGAGAAAGTAGGGGACTACTGAGAATGTAGGGGACTACTGTTTTAGTGGTTATGTTTATAACATTGTCCTTCCTTACAGGGGATGATGTCGAGGCAATAAACTAGTTAAGTGGAAGGTACATTGTCGTAAGGCGTTTCGTTTGATATCAAGGATCTGTTAACTCTGAAGTACAGTACTTCCTAGGAATATAAGTAGTAAAAAAGAGTGGATCCATCTTTCCCAGAGGAAGTATGTCTGTTGATCTTTTGAAGGATACTTTTCTTTTGGGAGCCAAGCCTTACCCCGAAGGCACAAAGTAATCGTCTTTGTTCCGATCATGGATAGCTCCTAAATGATCCCGGTATGTATAGAAGACTCGTGGATAGGTTCGAGTTATTATCTACTTGACTATAACCAAACCAGATTTCTCATATTGTATATGCGGTTGGTGTCCTTAGTCCATTTATTCACTCTCCACTTATCTCTCATCTCGAAGCACTTCATTCTGCGGTATCTTAAGTCGTCTCCTAGGAAAGGTATTTGCTCTAATAGACATCTTCTTCTTTCTTCTGCCTATAAAGAATAGGGATTGGGCCGGCTCACCGACGGATAGGAGGTCTACGAATACGACTGGATACTTCTCATTAGTAGGTGGAAATCTTGTATCGTTTTTCTAGTAAGAAGCAAACAGTTGTCGCACGGTCGAGTGCATAAGGCATAGTATCGAGCAATGGCTCACACTGCTTATTTGGCTTCAAACCTTACAAAGTGAGCTTGGAGTTGAGGTGTCTTCATCCTATAAGGAATGTTCTGTGATAATAAAGCAGCAACAAACATGGCCTCTAATCCGCTTTTCCATGAGCGAACAAAGTAGCCGCACCGTGGGAGAAGGGAATTGAGTTCGTGAAAAGATAGCACAAAATGCTACTCCATATGTTCAGTCTGAAGACCAGTTGGCTTACATCTTGACTAAAGCTCTTGGGAGAGATCATATGCTAACATTGCGCAGCATGATGTATATCTATGCGTAAGCTTGAAGGGGTGTTGAGAGTCAGTCAATTTGTGTTCTCCACTTCCACTTCTTTTTTCCTGGAAGTAAAACACCTAGCTTTCATCTTATAGTCAAAAGGCAAATGCAGGTCCATAGAGTTACTTACTCATAAGTCAAGTTACTTACTTATAAGTCAAAAGAATGCTACTAAATGGAAAGGGGCACTTTTCTGGAGGAAGGGATTCGTGTACAGATTGCTTGCCTTAGCTTCCTTCTAATGCTCGAACTCTAACATTTCCCACCGCAAATAAGATAAGAAACGGAGTCGCTAAGCGCCGAATTGCCCTTATGTAATTCTTATCAGACCCTTTAGGATATTCCCTTGGGCTCTATTCAATTCCATATGTCGGTGTACCCTGGCAATTCCCTCGTTTCCACATTAGTTACGACCAAAGTACTCAAGTTGGAGGGCCTATCCCTCTGCCCGACCACAAATGGTTTCAGTGTCGTTCTGTTCTTGAAGGAAATTCGATCATGTAAGCTAATGTGCATCTGCGATTTTGGGCTCTTGGCAAGAAAGTGTACGTGAACTTTGTCAAAGCATTTTGCCAACTCCTCCCAGTACTCCTTATACAGCTGACGCTTCTAATCCTTAGTGCTCACTCAGAGAAAACGAATCTAGTACGATCAACCAGCGGGCCATTCTACCCGTTAAGCAGGTTTCGAAAACAAAAACCAAGAAACCCATATTTCAACGGATCCAATCCTAGAGATAATGAGAACCTGGTAAGCTAGGTAAGCGAGCATGTAATGACGTAACTTCTTCGTAACCCGCCGTCTTATCAATCGCAGAAGAATTATCCGAACATCCAATTACTCAAATCAGAAACTGCCCTAATGATTCCCTCTATATCTATCAGTGATGGATTGCAAAGCATTTGGTACTTTTCCTCCCCCGTTTGTTTTTAGTCAAAAAATGAACACAGAAGTGGAACCGAGAGTGATCAGCATAAACAAAGATTCATTTGTGAATGAGAAATCCAAGTTTCCTATCTTCAATTGAATCAATGGCACAATCTCCAATTGCTCAAAGGGGCTGGGGACTATCCCCGCTAGATCAAGGGCATCCCTATAGGCTTAACCTTCGATTGAGTTTTGGTTCAAATCATTTCAAAGGTGCTCAATCAAAAGTCATTCTATATATATGTCAGCTTTTTCACCATGTAAAGCTTCGCTCGCAACCATAACGTCTTGGACACTATTGTTAGGCATCAATTCCTTCCATTTCTCGTGAATATCTGATTGAAGCTCCACTATACGTTCACTGGATGGGTGAAGACCAGGATGGTGCTCATAAATACTATTATTGGAACCCTTAGTACCGGACGATTTCATACTATAATCGTAAATAGGCGTCGTGGATTGACTCGGAGTTATTAAAGATGTAGAACTTGGATGTAAGTTAAGACTGCTCAAATCAAAAGATACTAAGAAAGTCGTTCAACATGTTTAGATTGATCAAAAAAGGATTCCCTCCAGACAGACAGAAAGAGCTTGGCAGCTCATTATTCACTGCCCTTCCTTCTTTTAGGAGTCTTTCTTAACTAAGCGTTATCGTTTGAAGGTTGTTGACCAACGAACAACATGGGAGTTTGGGGCGTAACATTCTTTTTCTTCTCTTACGCTTGGATGAACAGATCGCTTCTATCCTAAATGAAAGCCCTTCTATCAACTATACGATACCACCAGCGGACGATTCTCAGCATGCATCTTCTGCTTTTTTAAAAAGAAAGTTGTAAAGGCGGATTTGGAACCCCAATACCAAAGGCACTAATTTAGCAGATAGGAAAGACATAGACTGTAAGCCCACATATCACTCTATCACTTCAATTCAATGACGGACCTCTATCACTTCAATTCAATGACTTACTTCACCTACCTTTCCACATTCTAACTACCGGATACTTTACTTACGAACATTAGTAGCTCTTGTACGACTTCGATCGAGTTTCAGTTATATAGTAGCTAATACGCACTACCCTTAACAGGAATCGTTTTGCTTCTGAAGCTATCTTTCTTACCTGGTCAATGAGTTTCTGTCTCTGCCAGGTCCAGGAATGGATTTTCTAGTTCGAAGGTTGCAGTCCCAAGACCAGACACTCCCTACCTGAGATAGCCTTATTCCTTGCATAGTATTCTTTATAAGGTGCAGGCCATCCTTGAAACGTAATAGCTCACTGATCGAGCGCTCTTGAGCCGAAGATGAACGGGGCTAAGCTCTCTTCTCTGCCGAAGCAGGGGGATGTCAAAACACATCGGTAGATCTTATGATTCAAAGATCGGAATCAAAATCAAGTAGGAATTTATTTCAATCCGAGAAAGAAGTGTTATAGGGCGAGGGGCCTAGCTGAGTTCTCGGAATAGCTATCTAAAGTACAAAACCAAGTCTCAGGAGATGTGAGAGACCTCGCTTGAAGAAGCTTATTGTGTGTTAAAATCACGTCGCGTAATCGAGGTGGCGTCGGCTTTCAAGAGACCTCCCTACGTTAGGAAAAGGAATCGAACTCTTCTGCTTTGGTAGCGTTGGCAGCTTTGGGAACTGGACCTTATCATCGAAAGAAAAGATGATCTGCCTACTTCCCATCGTGAACAACAGAGTTACGAGTCGCTAAGAGAGAGCTTATCCACTACCATATATATATAAGGCTTTAAGAGGAGCAATTCCCTGTGTTAGCGGCTACAATAAGAGGTTCGTTTTGCAAAACCAACCGAATCCCCATATCCTCGCTTTCGAAGACTTCAAAGACCTAGAGACGGATCCTTATCTGACTGATAGAAAGACATAACACATACGGGAGAGAGACAAAGACAGAGGAATGGAGACCTAAAATAAGATTGATTGTAGTCGGGGACTAATACTTCACCTGCAAGAAAGACCATAACCATAATGGAAGACTTCGACAGCAGGCCGTAAATAGGCCAATAAGATAGGAGAATGAGTCCAAGGCTAGACCCTAACTATATGCCGCCTACAATTCCACTTAGCAAAAAGAGAAAACACAAGAGAAATACTAACTTATTGAAGTCATTCTTTTTTCACGTAAGTACAGAAGTCATTCTTTTTTGCTTAGGTAGGGATAGGGACATTTTTGCAACTCAAACCAAAAAGGCGTAACGTGTAATCCATCTCTGATCATTGAATTTCTTATCATTGGGCTTTTCTCTCACAGGAGGAGGCTCTAGCCTTTTCTTTTTAATTTGACGATAGTCCTTACTTCTCTTCGATTTTCATAGTGTTGGTTTTTATGCCCTTATCCGAGATCTGTATTTAGTCATTTTCCATCGGCTGGCTTAGAAAAGTAATGACAGTTATTGCACCATCGGCTTTCTTCGTCGTCCCTTAGCCCTATAAACTTTCTAATGCAAAAATGGAGTGGATTTGTTTACCTTCGATTCGAACTTGATCAATGGATACGGGAAAGACTAGAAACTCTTTTTCTATAGGATCTTGGGAATTGCTTTTGAGATGGATTCTGCTGTCTAATCTTAAGGATGGTGCGCCTCGCCTCCTCTTGGAGCCACCTTTCTAATCAACAATAGAAGAGTGCTAAGCCTAAAAGGCTTTCAGCACCTCCCTTTCTACCTTGACTGAGACTGGTTTTTTCCCCCACTAAAGTGTATTTGTTTGTATTGAATTCGAAATCAGTAACATCGTCGTCGCCTCCTTTCTTTGCCCTCTGGTCCACTCATTGCGGTCAAGGAAAATAAGAAAGACTGACACCCCCGCACACACAGCTAAAAAAGAGACTGTTGGCATAGATCGAATTAAGGAATCTAGTATGCTGGGAGGATCAAAAAGCAAGTAAGAAGTGACTTCGGATTTGGGGATTGGATTTGGCCTATTACCCTTAGGGGATCCCGTTCATTACCTTTTGCATTCATTCGTCTTATGCCTTAGAATCAACTCAGAATCAATAGTGGCTCTACTTCTACTAGTTTCAAGGACGAGAAAGGCTCACTCCTAGCAACTATATAGGTCAGAAGTGAGCGAAACAAAAGTACAATTCTTTCTATAGTCAATAGCAAGAAATCCAAAAAAGAGTAAAAGCATATAAATAGCACCTAACAAGCTGGTATGACCTGGCTGTCCTCTGTGCTAGAACCTTGCTTTGATAGGGAGGTCTGATCCGAGGTAGCCCAGTATTAGTGAGGGAAATTGGAATAGATGACTCCTTAGGACAGGATGGTTTCTCAACAGCATAATGCAGCATGAGACAGCCAAAGCTTTATCATAGTAAAGAGCTCGGGTCCACCCGATCATTAGAATGTAAAGCCACTTCACTCACTCGATTTATGACTGGGGAGGCGAAATGGGGATGGCTACCCTCTTGTATTGATTGGAATAGTTTCCTAACAGTAAGGGTAAAGGCAGACCTCGTCCGTATTTCACTCTACTCCATCTTTCCATGGTTGCTCTCTTGCTGCTAAATTGCTCCGTGTTTTCTTTTTGAAGTTCTCTTTTCTCCTGATTGATTGATCTCTTTGTTCTGTGATCTACTGGATCTACCTTTTGCTGGCAGCTAGTTCAAGAGCTGGACTAATGGTATTCTAGCCTAACTCATATTTACCCTTCACTACCTTCTGTTCTTAAGTTAAGATAAGGATCGATCAGTATATAGATCTAGATCCGTGCTGTCATATGGTATCTACCTACCTTTTCTCTGCTTTCTGAATCATCTGAAGAGGGCAACGAAATGGATCACGATCGATAGGCGGTTTAACAGGATTCCATATTCTTTGTTTAGTGGGAAGAATCCGCTTGCTTACTCGGGATCGAATCCCAAATCAAGCGCAAGTGAAAGCTATCAAAGGTATTTTCTAAAGAGACAACCAAAGCTTAAATATGATCTAAACTCCTCGCTTGCTTGAGATGGGTCAGTCTTTCCCGCGTGGGATAAGGGTTATAACTTATCAGAAAGAGGTCATTGAGCCAATGCTCATAATATTGAGTCTTCTATATAGGCCCAGTTCAGTAGCGAATGCAAAGGAATGATTTCCCAGCCCAAGAAAAACTAGGAAAAAGAGGAAGTCAACTACTAGAAACGAAAGAACACAACACTCGAGATGAAAGTATGAAAGAAAAACTATTCTCCCCCTGCGAGCGAAGTATCCGCAAGTGAAAGCACGGCTTAGGGCTCAAGCTTAAAAGATTAGAAAAAGCATAATTATAGATGTATCTATCCCAGCCCTTTCACTCAATCCACCCCCCACCCTTATGATCGAAAAGGGTGTTGTAATTCCAAATTGGACTTCGGGTGGTAACTAATTGACTTCCAACAATGGAATTGACTTTCCGATATAGGAATTGTCACTGCTCTTTCCAATCTTCATCATCATATGAAACTGAAATAACGCTAAACTGCTCCCGCGTCTCCTCCTCTGTATGCTACTGAGAAATTGTAAAAAAGGAAGTTATTTGTGCACCCAGCTTCAAAACGACAGGGTAAGGGCGTGCTACCGCGTTTCTCTTTGATGCTTTCTCGCGAGTGATGTACAAAAATAGAAATAGTCATAGAACTCCATAATTGATGAATTCGTGCTCTACTATAACTAATAAGCCCAATCGAATTTCAAACATGGAACAAAAAACACCATCTATAGAGGTTTGGGGTAGCTTGCTTGAAATCAACCCGTACTCTTTCTTTGCTGGATCTATGGCCTGAAACTAGGAGATATAAAAAAGTCTACTAATCCACAAGCAGTGGCTAGTTTAGGGCTCCATTTGCTAGCTTCCTATTGATAATGAGATTTGATGAGCAAGATCACGTCCCTCATTACGAGCTTGTACACACGCTTGCTTCTAAAGCTACCCTATAAGCAACTGCACCAAGTGCATTTCCCCCAGCCCAAGGGTGTCCGTAAGTTCCTCTGCCAAACTGTAGTGCAGTATCCTCTGTCCCTTTCTTCGCCCTGTTCTTTATGAACATCATGAATTTGAATTGTATAGGTGTGAGGCGTCGACCGGTCTTTTACGACTTGCACAACTTCTTCCTTAAATGATATCCGGACTTAGTGCTTCTACAGGGCAGGGCGGATTCGACTAAGTGTTCTGTTCTTGGACTGAATTGCCTTCCTTCGGCCGCAGTTTGAGTGGCTTTGCCGGGGGCGTAAGGGGAGATCCTTATTGCTTGGAACTCTATCTCTACCACCGTGCAGGTGTTATCCAACCATTCTCAATGCATCCATACTTCAGCATACTAAGCCTTGGTTTATTTCGGTTCTCTATGCTAGCTTTCGATTTGCCTCCATAGTGTTTGTTTTTGGGATTATCTCACTTCGGTTAATTTACATTATACTCCTTGGTGCTTAATTGGATATTGAGGAAGTGTTCTTAAAGCTTCTTATAAACGCCGTGGTTCACCTTTCTCTGTGACGTCTTCCCACCCGTGATTTTATTTATTGGTTTGATCGATCCGTTGGTCCCTTCACTTGGACTAACTATAGAAAGCAGAGGCCTTGCTCGTATTTGTGTTCGGTTAGATCGTGTTCTTCTCTTATACACGTGTGCTGTTTTGGCTCTTCCTCTGTGAATAACCTATCTCTTACTTGCTCCGACCATTGTCCCCTGGTTTTCTCGGCCCAGATCACACGAGGGTTTTTCTTCGGATTGATAACCATGATTTGAATAATGTGGTTAAGGATAGCAGGCAGTTGAATAGGAATGCTTTTTCCGGCAAACTAACGTAAGCGCTCCATTATACGTTGTTTGATCTTTGAGTTGTCTTCTTTCTACTTGTCATCATCTTCCTTTGAATCATTGAGTCGTATTCTTTCTACTTGTCATCATCTTTTATTATTCCTACGACAGGATCCATCATCTTGGCAGGAATTCCTTCTTTATGGGGAACTCACGGGGAGAGCAATACAGTAAAGGCCGTGTCTGAGGGCAAGTATTTCATCTTTTTCGTTTTTTCTTCACAGGAAAGAAGAAAGATCCTATCAAAGTGAGAAAGGTACACTCATTTCATTCCCGAACGAGAGTAAAGCCCGAGTTTTAGAAAGGCTAGAAAGGTGGGTCTATACATCATAAATGAAAAGAACGACTCGCAGGCCCTTGTTATTCAAGGGGATTCATCAGATAGAGGAAAAGGAAACCACAGAGGGAGTCGAAGGAAAGGCAAGCGCTTAACGATTGGCTCGACTAAGGGAGAGGAAAGTAGAAGTCGAAGAAGTGATTACGGTGAACTTCTCTAACGGGGCCTCTGTCCTCAATAGTTAAGGAGCTTGTCATTTAGCCAACCCTCACTCAACTCAAGTACTTTACTTATTGCCAAAACAAGGTTTTTGCTTAGCTTATTAATTCCTATAGCGAGCTAGGGGTTAAGATAGCTTAATTCAGGGCGTCTCACTCCTTACTCTTGCCGATATTTGCACTTTGAGTCTCACTCCGTCACTCTAAAGCTACTAATCTTATCAAATTCATAGAAATAAGTAAATAAACTGCTTACTCTCATGTTTAGTAAAGAAACAGCGGAATCTCATATGTCTTTCTGAATTGAATCCAATCTCAATCTATATATGCACCCATCATGATATAAGAATAGTGAATAAGCCGCGTCGTCCTCTATTAGAATTGAATCAAATCAATATGCACCACCCATCATGATATAAGAATAGTGAATAAGCCGCTTCCTCTATTCTGCCTTACCAAGGCTTTAGCTATAGGGAACAAGCAAACGCGAGTGTAGTAGCGTTAGGCGCCGGTTGCTTCTTGCGGCAAACGGAGTTAGCGAGTTCTTTAGTGTTAGAAGCTACATTCTCTATTGGATTTCTTCAAGTCAGGGCAGAGCAGAGCAGAGTTTAGTTACTTTTTTCCATATTGTTAGTTAGGTGCATACTTTATTCTTCTATATTGTTTGTTAGGTGAAGATTCTTAGAGCAATGTTGTTTGTTTACTTGCTTCTCTACTTCTATAAGTGTAGCATTCTCTCTCTTATTGGATTTTCTGTTTAGTTAACTCAACTCCATACTTGATTTTGATACTGTTCCTTGAGACTTAAGCGACACATAGCTTCTATCGTTAGACAACAAAGGTAAAGCGCAGAAAACTATAGTAGACGACAAGGAGCTAAAGGGTAACCCTACCACTAATCAAAGGCAAGAGGGGAGTTTAGTGATGAAGTTACAAATCTTATATCATGTGAAACTTGGACCACTACACATAAAGGTGAAGTTAAGGCTTTCTTTCAATAAGGCAATCATCTCAGCTTGTCGTTTAACGCCTGTAAACTACCTATCATAGGGAAAAGACACATTGAAACGAAACTGGAGCTCCGTAAGCGAGTTACTTCATCGATAACGTATGAGTTATGGTTTTCGGGAGTCAACGTTGCGAGAAGATAGGCACCCAATAGCCGTTTGTTTGCGCTATAGCTTACTCTCGGGGCTAGTTCCCGAGTTTGCGCCTTAGCCTATATCCGTTTCTGGGTGTGTTGTTGAGTTCGAAGTCGTCAGTAAGCAAAGCAGTGTTTGAAATACCTTTATATATGATGTGCACTATACACAAGCAACGGAATACACGGAGGAATTAATATTATGGAACAAGCAATGCAGTGTTAGAGTTGACTTTTCTTATATCATGTGTGAGTGATATTCCATTATTTGTACTCATATTGAAAAAGCTGTGAGGTTACTTTACGCTCTTATATCATATGGTTTCCCAGCCGAGAGATAAAACCAACTAATCATATGGTTTCAGGTAAAGTAGGGATAAAACCAACTAAGCCGACATAGCATAGAGTGACAGAGTAAAGTTCATAAACTACATCACTTGTCTACTCAATTCCATTCTATAGTTAAGGGGAACAATCCACGGCAGCCCTAGTGGATTCATAACAATTACTAGAAGGGCCGGGGCGCTTGCTAAAGGAGTATTCAATGATGACCGCCCTGGTGTAGAGCTGCAGTGCAGGGAAATTAGTCAAATAAATGGACTCTCAAGTTTACTTAGACAAATGCAGCATACTTTCTAAAGTACTGAATTGCTGGAACTTAACTGTGGAAAGAGAGTGTTTTCGGAATCAAAGATAGGCTTTCAGCACCTCAATTCCAGAGCAAAGACCCATTCCGTCCACAAATGCATTTGACTTGTACCTCAACTATAGAACATCCTTTGGAAAAACTCACAGCAGGTGTTGTTTACTAGATTTATAGAATATTCCTATACAATGATTCTATTATGTTTGACAGTTTGTTCTTTCGCTCTTGTCACCGATCTTAGAATTGGAGTTAGGGCTATTTTAGATGGAGAATGGACATGAGTCATTATATGGGATAGGCTTGCAGCTAAACTTCAATATCTTGTTCGGAAAAGGGTCCTTCGCTCTTGCCTCAGCCTCGATCACCAGCCTGATTTAGATCTTCAATCCGCAGCTAATAGATTCTTATCTTCATCATTCATCAAAGGTCAAACTCGAGCTTCCCCTAATATGGTGCAAAGTTCATTCATACTAGTATACATACCGACTATAAAGAAAGTATACCCACTATAGCATTTTAGGAAAGAACAATTGCACAGTCGAAGTGGTAATAGCTGGTTCTTAACATCTGAAGCTGAGTCGTTGCTGAGCGAGAAGCCACATCGAAAAGGAATCAGTCGTAAAGAGCAAAATGAGATCCTAAGGAATTTATGGAAAGGGGAGAAAGCTTAAGGTCGTCTGAAGTAAGTGTTAGCACAACGTCTCAAAACCAACCTGAAAGAATCGCTTCTAAACCCTCTAGCCCGTAGGGGTGTGGCGTGTCCGGAGGCGGTGAAGAGAAAAGAATCACTATGACTTGATTTCTCCATTGCTTTCGATAGTCCCAGATAGTGTCGAGAAGAGAGAGCGCCAAAAGGGCAATCATTGGATTTAGTTTGTTTTCTTCCCCCCTAAAGCAAGGTGCTAAGAGCCGTAAGAAAGGAATGCTTTATGGATGTCAACAGTTAAGGGACAAAGATAAGGTGCCTAGTCATCAACACGAGCGAACCTGGGCAATAGCTATAGGCACTCAGGATCAGAGCAGATCCGATTGGTCATGAACATTCATTGTAAGGTGCTGCTTTTCCCAAATCCCAGCATAATGAGTTCTTCTTGAAAAGTGAGTTTATTGATTTTGACTTGAAAAGCTAGTTTCTTGATTTTGACTTTGCCTATTTCTTTCCTACGTTGTTGGCCAGTTATTTGACTAGTATGGGCCACTCTGTCCGTCGGTCAAACCAAGGAATCGTTTTCAATTAAAAAAGGAATAGCAACTATATAAGATAGAAGAGCACTGGTTTATTTCCTCTATAGAATACGAAACATTGCTATGATTCTATGGAGAAGCATGGTTAGAAGTGCACCGGGCAAGGTATACACTGGACTAATTACCAAGGTGGACACTGGACTAATTACAATATGTAAGCATGACGGAATGAAGCACGATTCTATGCATCTGAGCAACGTTTGTCTTACTTCTTTTCTCTGGCTGTAGCATTCCTTAGGACCCAGGGAACTTCAACTATAACAATTCCCGCTAAGCACTCTCGTTCTAGTAAACTCTTCTCGGCTAGCATTTGCTTATACTCCATGATGTTAACTAGTTTGAGGTCGAACAAGGGCTTCGTTATGATTCACTAGTCAATATAATAGAGAAGGATAACGAAAGTACACAACACATGATATAATATAGTATAGTATAGTAACCTCCCAGCGATACTCACTTATGGAATGAAAGTCAGTAGCAAGCATAGGATACTATTTAAGACGACAAGACCAGGTCAGTAGCAAGCATAGGATACTATTTAAGACGACAAGACCAGACGATAGAGACCATCAGCTATTTCATCTTGTGTTTCGGAATCCAATAAGTATTTATACTTCTTCTTCCAATGCATCAAAGGAAAGCGAATGAATCTGTAGGCGAGCGAATAGAAATAGGGTCCAAAAAAGGGGGTTGGGCGCCTTCTTTTCTCTGTCCATTTGTCTTACACATTAGCGCAATCGAAATCGTCCTAAGCTTTCACACACCGTTTTTGGAAAGGACCTACTTGAAAGTGGCTGATCACAGGAATAATAGAAGATATCCTCTCCTATCCTAGTAAGTAGTAGAGAGTCAAAAGATGCTAAGAAATTCATACTTCCTTCTTTGGGGTAGCAAGCATACTTTCCAATCATAGTGGGAAGGCGATAACTAGTGGATGCACTCACTGAACCCGACAGTGTTTCAAAAAGAGTAGGAGCGTCGAATTACAATGAATTGGGACCGAAGGAGTTCGTGGAGTCGATCTATAGTGGTCTGGTCCTTGTTAGGGCGATCTTCTTGACACCTTATAAACATAAATAAGGGATGCTATTCTTACAATAGAATAAGTCATTATTGAATCATAGGTTTGAGTACGGTAGTAGGCTCTAGCTCTAAGTAATCAAGTGAAGATGCTTGAGCCGGAAATAATGTTTCTGTTCTAAAGTAAGCTGTTAGAGCAAATCCTACAGTAATAGGTGGGGAAGAATCCAAAGCTGGAGAATCAGTTGTAGAAAGTCGAGTATCAGGTATCTAAAGCAAGCGCGTCGCATATTCCTTAAGTATAGGGCAACAGGTGGATCAAAAGCAAAGGGTAGATCTCAAGCAACAGGTAGATCGAAAGATTCAACTCACACTCAAAGAGATTCCCATTCCCTTCCCGCTTAGCTTTCCACACTAACGCTACACCAAACACAGGGCTCCTTAAGCTCGATTAATACAGGAATTGTAATAACTTTGTTATAGCTTATTTATTGTTGCTACCGCCCACGAGCCAAGGACTTGTTTATCTTACCCCGGGTAGGCGGCTTAACAAGCAAGGTTTTCGGTATAGAAAACAAGCAAATAACTTACAAGCTCGGCTGCTGATAGAAACTCTTTAAGTCAGGATAACAAACAAGGGAACGATAGCACAATCGTTGATGCTAGTTTAGTCGTTGCCCGGTACAAGTAACCAAGCGACTACAGTTCTAGAGTTATGAACAGACAAGCATATACTAGTACTCTAAACTCCCCGCTGACTGCTACAAGCTAACTCTTAACGCAAAAACTCCACCACTATTTGATTATCCCGCCTCCAAGTCGACTCGGGAAGAAGAACAAGCAGTGTATAGTATAAAAACAGGTAATTACAGAATCTTAGGATTGATCTGCACTAACAACGTTTGCCGGTGCGGTGGAAGCGAGTCCTGTTTACAGGGGTCTCAACTAGGTTCTATGCCAGGGTCAACCCTATATCAGAGGAATGCACCTATAAACAAAGTAAGCGCAACAGTGACTCGCAGGAGGAATATAAACGGAACCTTACCTTTCCGAACCTTGACTTCTCGCTTCTACGCCTTAACCCTGACTTTACCCCTTAGCACCTGTAGCATGATCTTTCAATAGAGTTCCAGTTCTCTTACCGCTCAGTAGGTGGAGCTGGACATTCAAGATTGACTTAGGCTTCTAAATACCCTTTTGCTAATACGGAGCTTCCTTCTTTCCCACTTCCAAACAATACTATTCCTTGAGACTCTTCCTTAAAGTATAGAAATAGTGTTGATGACTCCCTTATATACTCGAAAAGATTCAATTCATTCTTCATAACCTGTATTTGCAACAATAAAGGTAGAAAGCAAGCGGTTGAAAACGGAAAGGAGAGTTCGGGCAATTAGAACAAGTAATGGTGCAACCTGATGTTGTGCTAATTCATCAGTGAGTGACTAAAAACACTTACTATTGAAAGATCAAGGTCCGGGTTCCCATCTTCAACAAGCAAGGGTGGATCGAAAACCGTTGTGCTTACCTTTCATGAGTTCCTGGAATCAGAAGCATATTTGGGTCTAAGCGCAAGGTGCTAAAAGCCTCTTCTTCAGCTAACGTACGAGTCAGTCCTTTCTTTTTCGCCGCCTCAGGTGAGTGTCTATCTTCAGCTAATGGAGTTAAGTCATGTGAGTTCCTGTCTTCAACATTAGGAGTTTGCCGGCGCCAAAGTGCCTTAGTGCATTAGTCAATGTCAAGAGCAAGTAAACAAGTATTATGGAAAATTACACACTTCATACTTCCTTTAGGCAAGAATCAAGTACTTTAGTCTAGGGTTCGTTCGGTTAGGAAGCTTAGCAGTGTTGTTTACCCGCTTCTATATTGTGCAAGAGAGATTCAATGAATTCTGATTCTTGGTTTCCTTCAGACTCAACAGTACCAACTAGACTAAGTTCAGTAAGGGATGGGAAGGGAGTCGGGAGATGTAGACAGTTCCAGTTCTAAAGTAAGTAACTTGTGGTTCTTCAAGTGAAGTGGAGTAAGAACTCTCATCATTTTTCTGTTCCATTGCTTATTCTTAAATGGATAATATCATGGCGCACCCTAAGTTGGTTGTTGAATAGAAGTGACATATGCAGCTAGGGACAAAACCAAACCCTATAGAGACTTACAACACTCTAACATAGCATAGGAGCACTCCTACTAAGAAATGGAATAGCTCAATTCCGGGTAAAAGGCAGAACAAGGTCTCAGTAAACCAGGAGAGAAATGCAAGACTCACCACTTACAGACCCCGCAACAACAAAACAATAAGCGTTAGCACAACAACAAGCAACTCAATAACTCATCGCTAACGTGAGCGGATCAGCAACTCGCTTGTTTCATTCCATCTGAACGAACACTAATATGAATAAGTAATGGAACTGCTTACATATGATTGCTTACTGCTGACTTAAAGCTTCCAAGACAATACTCATATCATAGGCGCACGCACCCTTCAAGTGCACAACGGCTGACTCTAGGGTCTCAGGAGGATAATGGAATCTCATATTATACACAAGAGAGCTATACACCAATATCTAAATGAGTCAACTGCATTACTCTTTACTCTAAACTTACTGAACTCCCATTAGCACCCCTAAAACTAGAATAAATGATGTTTCTTCCCGCAGCTAGTTCGCAACTAATATGAATACGGAACCTATAACTGCAGACTAATAAAATATATGAGGTGGATAGCTGCTATCTTCTTTTCAAAGCTTACTAGAACATATATGAGGTGGATAGCTGCTATCTTCTTTTCAAAGCTTACTAGCGCACAACCAAACACAATATCAAAGCTCACGTAAGCACCCAAACCAAATAAGAGATTTTCGAATGTGAAGGAAATTCTCTTATGGCCATCTGCTTCTATCAAAGAACCTAAGCCGATGTAAAAGAACCCGAGCTAGTGCCTTTTTATTAGGGAAAGTTGGCTATCAAAGAAAGATAAGAGGGGATTCGATAGCAAGAGAAAATAGAAGAGCATTGTACATCAAATAAAACATGAAAATAATCCCTAGTTTCCCAATCTAGCTACATTTAAAACATTCATTCATATATAATATAGATAGATAGGATTTACACTAATAAAGAGACAGACAAGACCGTCTAAGGCTAAAACACTAGCATGAAATTCTTTCTATCAATGTTCTTCGGGGATAGCTTCTACTTGTTATCTTACTCCAGAAATCTTGAATAAGGCGGCGCCCTTAAGGATCTTGAGCATCCTAAAAGACAAATCCGAAAATGATGGTTTGGGGCATATGCTATTGAGAAGAAAGAAGAGATGTTGGTACCGGTGGCCGATGAGCCCTGCCTATGGGTTAACTGGCTAGAGAAGGATGGGCCAGAATAAAGAGAGTTTTGGTCACCCGGGGACTCGTCGAGAAATCAAAGATATGCCTTGACTTGCCCCATTGATTGATTGAGATACATGGACAAAGGTTAGTTGGCACCTCGCCGTTAGCCTTCCTATCGATTGCCTCACTTACTAGCTGGTAGTATTTCATCAATTCCTATAAATGCCTCACTTACTAGCTGGCAGTCTTTAATCAATTCCTATAAATGCCTATCCTCGATAGTGGAACCAACTCTTACTTCAACTTAATAGCCCTTTTTTATTAGTTGATTTCATCCTGCCGGTCAGCATTTCTATTTATAGCTCTCAGGATAGCGCATTCCAGTTCTCCCTCCCATCCTTGCTCTTCCTCCAAAGCAAAAGGGAAAAGGTAAGACCATTTCAATGGTAAGGCGAGAAGGTAGAGGAGAGACCTATACTATTATGATTGCTGGAGGATACTTAACCACTTTCTATCTAACCTGCTTAGCGAGGCATTTGTACGGGTCGAGGCTGCTTCCTTTTGTAATCAAACATGGTATGGAAGAATTCATCGCAATGAGCCACTTTTTAATGAATAGACATAGAATAGTAACGAGAATCGGGGCGCATATGATACAAGCGGTTGGGTCTACTAGAATCTAAAGAAAGGCAATCGATTGAAGAGCTCGAAGATAGGAGGAGAATCAGAGGTTAGCAAGGCAGACATCCGCCCAGTTCGTAATTGGCTTCTCTTATTTCATTTATTCTTCAATCTAGACCGAGCCCCTGTAAGAAATCGCAATCAAAGCTAAGCGTCATGAAGAGTTAGCTATAGTATAGCAACCAATGACATTGTACGTAAGAAAGCTCACCTTGAAATTCAACAAAGAACCTAATACGTAGTGCTGACTGAAGAAAGTAGGTTGTTCACGAATCCACTCTTATAGAATCCCCCAATAATGAATGAATCTTTTCGCGTGCATTGCTTTCGTCTCCCACTTGCCTGCGCTGGTCGAATCGGTCCAAAAGGCAGGCCAGGCTCCACAAAGGAGGGACGTAGCTTCTTCTTTCTTGACCTTACTTCAGTTTTGCTTTCAGTAGACTATATAACTGACTTATTAGAGATCCCGGCATGTATTTCTTTCGTTTTCCTTACTGGTTATACGCTTGTCTCTGACTTATGAGTAGAATTCCCCTTAGGTTAGGCTAGTATCTTATTATATATGCTATTAGTTTTGAAAGTCCTGTGTACTAGAGTGAAGAGCGAGTCCTGTCTTTCTAGTGGTAGGAGTCCTGTTTCTAGCTAAAGTGAGCTTTAATCGGATCAGAAATCAAGATCTTCAAAGCTGGAGAAGAAGCCACAGCTGTTGAGGAAGCCGTATCCGGAGTAGGATAATATGGAGCTGGCTATTGGGCTGAAGCTTGATCCAGGGTTGAAAGTTATTGAGTGGAAAGAGCTGGATCTGATGCCGAGTCAGAGAGATATTCTTCATTTCAAATGTTGTCGTAGATGTAGATGGAAGCGCTAAGTGATCTAAGTCGTGTGAGGATGCAGGCGCTCTTTCCTTCTGGGGTGCCAAAGAACAAGAAGCAAGTTACGAGTTAGCTTACTTTACTTTACTTGTGCTTACAGAGTTGTAAGGGCAGCGAATAATGAGCTGGCTTGCAATTGACAAGGTGCTGAAAGCCTTTGCAATATACATATATATAAGCCCGGGAAGAATTGATTGAGGCACCTAACCCTGGGATATTAATGACTTTGATATTAATGACTTATCGGATCGGAGTAGTAGAATGAGCTAGGTATTCCAGAAAGAAGTAACCAACCCGAAAAGCCCTAAAACGAATAATGGGCCGCAACTCTAGTATTTGATTTGAAGCGAGGTAGGCGGGCTGGTCTATATAACTATATTAGTTGGCTACGAGAGATATTATTCGGCATCACATCAGGAAAGGCAAGCGCACTTATAATATTAAAGCTCGACCAACGCGGGAGAGGAAAGGGAGTTTCAGTTTACAGTTCAAAAGAAGCTCGTTGTTGTCTACTATCCTTGCACCCGAGCTCATTCACTTCCCACAGCTTATCGAGTGTACTTTTCTGGAACATAAACAGGATTAGCTTGTGTTCATGGCTTACGCGAGTTCAATATCTTTCAACAAATAATTCCGTTAGCTACAGTCCAGTTTTAGACTACCCGCCCTTTTGATCATCTCTAGTGGTCTGGTCAGGTCAACTTGCATTAGCCGCACTTAGTCTTTATCCGAGTCGCTAGGAAAACATCATTCTTCATTTCCATTTCCACGCAATTGATAGTGAAAAGCTGGTTGCACTACCTATCAATGATGTAAGCGCCGGGTTAACTACTTAGTTGAACTACTTCTCAATGGTTGCTAAGACCTAAACTTGGATTGAAGTCAAAGATTCCTGCCCGCGCAGCTAGAACACAGGACTGAAGGAAAACTCACAGCCAATCTACCGTCCCAACAAGGACTAACCTAATATAGGTCTCTCGCTCTCGAACGAACAAGTCAAAGTAATAGGACGGGTTCTGTCATCATCATTTCTTTCGTTTAGACTGGCTTTGCGCTCTTTGTTGAAGTTTTGAGTTTATGAATTATTTGTTGTGGTAGGTCCCACCTGTTATAGCATTGAGTCACCTTTTGGAGACGCGGATTTGAGATGGGATTATTCCTCGTAGCTGTTTTGTTTCAAGAGAATGAACCGTATAAATAGAAAGATTAGATAAGAGGGTAGTATAGACCCACCTGGTAATTAGCCAGAGGATTGAGCTCAGCTCCTCACACGCTTAACCTAGATCCACTATAAGCACAAGCAGGTAATTTCATTAAAGAAGAAAAGGTGTATAGTATTGCATAGAAGCGGGTAGTATTCAATCAAGATAAGATTTAGCAAGTGGGGAGAGTCATCATCATCTGCAGAAGATGGAAATGTTGTTTCTGTTTGAAAGGAAGCTACAATTCCAGTTGTTGAGGTCGTGGAAGAATCTAGGGTAGCAACGCAACGTAGCAACAGTAAAAAACTCTTAGTCAAAAAAACGGAACCAGAAGTATTCAACTGTGCCTAGGAGGGCCTCTTTCTCGTCCTTGAACAGAGGGGAAACTAGTTAATGGAATGGCAACCCTATTAAACCACTTAATCTGCTCTTAGAATGAATTTTATACTAATATCTCTTTGCTTTTAAGCTCCCGTAAGCGGTATAGAACTGGAACTCCACTTTCATTTCCGAATTCTCCTTTTTCATAGCTGCTTCCTTTGGCACTGCTGGCTGTCAGGCTCTTATACGGCTTTGCCTCTAATCTTTGCTTGAGAACTCAAACATCAAATTCTTCCTCACCAGATCCCAGATCCAGCTTTTACCCATAATTTATGGTTTAGGGCTGGCTTTCAGCACCTTGCTTCTCTTGAAACTGTTGATTATCCTTCTCCCGATGAAGAAAGGATTTGCGCAAGACACTTTTGATACCTCACTTTGATTCTGCTTACTTGGGCACTGCTTCTCTTTGGCTTCCGGATTCCTCTCCTTATCCTGTAGATTCTCTAACTTCTTAACTTGCTACAGCTTCGGCTTATTACTCTGATAAAGCATCTTCTGATGTAGACCTTTGCATTGAATATCTCTCTTATTTAGCATCTGGTATAGAATGAAATACAGGTGTCGAACAGAAACTGCATTAACTCCTCGTCGAAAAAGAATTATTCAATAAGGTTGGATTTCTCATTAGCTACGGTTCCCGCTACTCTTATAGCCTTTGATTGTATGTCGTAAACAACACAGAGGCTTCCTTTAATTAAAGTTATAATAGAGGCAAAACAGCATTGAGTGCAGAAGAGAGAGAGGATGGGCGAAAAACAGACTTCTATTACTTGTCCTGTTGAACTCATATCGGCATACCTATAATTTGATAATATCGGCACCACCAAGAGAATTGATAATATATAATGAAAAGACTTAGGCAGCAGACTTTCTTTCTCGTAGCCAACTAAGGGAAAGCCTCAAGTGGAAGATGGTGCACCACTTATTGAATTTAGTATAACCACACTTCTAATAGAATCATATAGTAACTAAACACCAGACTCGTAAATAGATTCAATTCCAGAAGCAACGGAGGGAGCTGTTATATTTATTACAAAAAACATTCTATCAGTGGCGCAAGCTCGAAACTCACAACACTGAAGAATAGAATTGAGAGCAGATAGTGCACTCATCCATCAATTATAGATAGAATAAAGTAAAACCTCACTCGAAACTAGAAGATAGGAACTATACTCCGGAACTCATTAAACTCCAACACTCTACCACCTACTCTAAACAAAAAACAGCTACGTGGGTCATGTCATTCAGCTAAGCGCACCGTGTTATATCTAAGTGAACAACTTTAACAGGAAGATCTGATTGCAGGAAATGATGTTCAAAAGTCTAGCCCGGGTTCCAAATCGTAGAGAGAATCTTCCCCTCTAACTTACTACGTTGCTTGTCGGATAAGGAGTTGGCGCAGGATCAGCTACATAAGAAGAGGCAAAAGTCAGCTTAGAGGCGAGTAAAGGAGAGTTATGTTCGAGCATAGTCTGTGAAGAGAGGTTATTGCTTGTGCTTGTGTCTAAGTCTTCAAGTCTAGTTTCTTTGTCTGTGAGAGAAGAGATTGGTTGTTTTATTGGCTCTAAATCATAAATAGAAGGATAAGGCTAAGTATCCGATGAAGCAGATTCAAGTAAGAATGGAATTTAGATCTCGAAGGTAAGCTATAAGGTATAGAGAGGGGAATACTACTTCATTCTCTCCATGTGCAACAAGGTTAGTAGTTGACTTTGACTCTTACTACGAATACAAGCTTCCATAAGGACTCGCCGCTCTCTTACTCCTACTTCAAAAAGGGAACAGCTTCTTTTCTATCTCCTACACCTATAAGTACGTACTGTTGCTTCAAATCGAGTAGACAAAGAGCGGCCCTGCCGCGACACGTAATAGCAGCACTGCCGCGCTTTTTAACTCGCTGACGCGACACGAGAACTCCTACGCGCCTTTTCGCTCACTGACGCGTCACATTAGCCTACTAACTCCTACGCGCTACATTAGTAGTTGCTTGTCGACTTGTCTAGTAGTTGCTTGTCGTCAGCTCATTCTTCGCTGCCCTTACTTTCGAACTGAACTCTGAGACTTTCCCCAAACCTCTGATTCCGATCCAAATCTTGTTCCTGCTCTACCTAATCCAGCTCCTACTCCCGTTTGAGCCTCTGATCTATATCTTGATTTCCTTTGCCTGTGTTCCTCTGCGCACTATAATAAATTCAGTATTGACTGGCAAGAGTTATCGGAGAGAAAAGATTATCTGCGCTTACGGGAGCTTCCTTGCCTGTACTCTCCTCCGCCCTTACCGCTCTGCTCCGTGGGTCAATAAAGGTTTTCCGTGTTAGTGAGCGTTGCGCCTATTCTAACTTCCATTATGGGTATGCCTCTATCTATTCGTTCTTAATAAAACAAGCAGTAATCAGTGAAGGAAGCAATGCAGTGTTCTTATTTGATTCCATAGAAATAGGTGGTGCATATTCGCGCAGTAAGCAGTGTGGAGTTACTTTCTTAAAAAGAAATGAGTAAAAGGAGTTAGGAAGCAAAAGGTGCTGTAAAGCCAAGTGTTCCTTTCCCGATACACTACTGTCTATAATCCTATAAAGGAGGAAGTGGTCGACCAATGTAAGTGCTATAAGCAGTAAGCAGTCCTGAGTCTTTAGTAAGGAGTAATAGAAGCTATACTTTGTGTTAGAGTTTTTTGTAAGGAGTGAGTTTCGAGTTCGCCCTTATGCACTTGAGCGGGCGCGTTGCTGTGAGGTTACCCATTAACAACTTCTTAGATAATATGTGCATTAGCTTCTTTTCTCTTTAGTTATTCGGGGAACAAGCTTAGGCGTTGTTGCGCTAACATGAGTGGTGCATTACTTAGATAAGGGATATAACAAAACAAACAAACGTATGTATGCCTCTTCCAATAATATTGAGTGTATAGGGTGCGTTAGCTTATTCGAGTTCTTTCAAGCAAGGGTTGCTCTTCTTTTTTGCTTTAGTTAGCTTTGGAGGAATCAGCAGTAAAATGAAGCTATTATAGATGTTGTCGTTATTGTCGTTCATTTCCATTTCCATTCAAAAAAGCTGTGAGGTAAGGTTCGTGCTTGCGCACCGGGCAGCTTCTACTAATAATATGGCAGTCCATGTGCTTGTTTGAATTTCAGAGAGCGTTACACATACAGACTATAGTGATATATAACTAGAATAAGAATCAAGTCAATAAACACTAGAATGATTTCAAAGCTAGCTAAGGGATCCCGCCATAAATATAAGCTTACGCGCCCCTAAAGCGGATAGTGGAACAAAACCCATTCTTTCTGTCCCAACTTCATAAATGCGAGAAATACTCCAGTTTTAGGGTCGGACTTTCCCTTAGTGTGGTTTTCTTTCCCTTACCTTAGTGTGGTTTTCTTTCCCTTGTAGTGGTTGGCTACGTTGCTTGTCGGACTTGAAATGGAACTCATGTAACTCTTATTCTTATTGCCCTGCACACACAGTTTTAGATGAAACAAACAGTGTGCACTCAATACCTAACTAAGCTTATTATTCGTTGCTTCTTGAAAGAGAATTGAGTAACGACGAACAAAGAAAGGACAAAAATACAGGTGACGAAAACAAGTTCAAACCCTGCTGACTGCTTCCTTGAAGTTAAGAATAGGTGCACACCCCAGAAAGTAACAAAGCACTGTCAACTCCTAAACGAACAGGCGCACCCCGAAAGTAAGAAACCCAGGAAGTAAGCTATATATGGCCGAGTAATTCGCTAACATCATTCCTAACAGCTGGAAACTCTATTCTCTAACTGCTTCCTTATTGTTTTGCTTCCTTACCGAACCCCATACTACAGCATCAATGAAAAACGGACAGCTAAGCGCAGAACTCCTAACGCATTTGTTCGAAAGAATCATAGAATTGAAAACGAACATGAAAAGCAGAATACTGAATGGAATTAGCCCTTGGAAAGGAAGAGGATCATTAGAAAGCTTGATCACTCGCTTGCTTTCTTACTGCATAAAGTAATTAACAAAGAGCAACTAGACTTGAATGGAATTGGAACTGACACGAATATGGAATAGGGTTCAAAAAAGAGGGCTACGCCGCCTCACTAAGACACTTCCTAGTTTACTTTATGAATTGGAATCTGGCGTACCTAATATAGAAGTGTGGAAAAAAACGGTAAACTCACTAAGCGTAAGCGAGTTCCTTTTCTATTTGGTATTCCGGAGTATAGATTTAGGTAGAAACCCTCCTCTTACTGCTGGCTCTTCACTCTATAACTTGCTTGTTCTGCTGATTCACTTATGGCTTTCCCTAATCATGAATATCGGCTCGGCACATTGAAGGCTAGAGAAAAGTATATACGGATTTCCCTTGCTTTACTTCATCAGTACTTATCGTATCGGTTAAGCTTCTTTCACTCTACTACTGCCGGCAAACTCACTTGTTTTGTGGTTTGTTCCTCCGCTTGTTATACTTGTTTGCGCTGTTCCTATTGAATTTCCATACAGGCCAGTAGCTGCCGTAGACAGTAATTGGAAATATGGTGGACAGGACAGTAATTGGAATATGAGTTAAGTGCACATCTTCTAGATAGAATAAAGTAAACAACCTGCTTCCTCGCCTGTAACTGAATGAAGATTATTCTTCTTCGAACTTAACTTCTTCTTATCCCGATCCAGCTTATGACCGGAACGAGACCTTCTTTGCTACTTACTTATTCACTTATGCAGCTGATCTCGTCGTAAAGACAGATTAAACTTCAACAAGGGATTCAATTAGAACCAGGGGATGGGTCAAATGCTTTCTTTTCTGTTTCAGAACTATGATATTGACTTTCCCTCTATTACATTACTTCTCTATGAACTATACGATATTGACCTTGACCTCTAACGGTGTACTGAATACGAGTGTCTCTCTTTGGTGACTCAGAACGGATATTGAAGGTTATAGTGGCGAACACACTGACGCTCGAACACAGGAATGGAATGGATTTGAGCACTGAAGATCAGAGAACTACACTTAGCGATGTAAAACACAGGACTCGGACGAGCAGTTGCTTGGCGTGTTGCCAGCCATATTCGCTGCCCAGCAAGACACGTATAATGTTAAGCGCAGGAGTTAGCACCGTCCTATCCCCCTTACTGGAATTCTCTCTTATATAGGTGAACAGATGCAACTAGGGGCCAATAAACAACTAATCCCGTTTGAGCCTTCTTCGCCACCCGGAGACAAAGATTCAATAGATGTTGATTCCTGCTTCTGCTCTAGTAGACACCTTTGGCTAAGGGAAACTCTTCAATACCTATGATCTTTTGTTACTTCAACAGGACTCCCGCTCCTCGGTTTTATTGCGGATAGGCTAGAATCTCTAAATCACTTTATATAGTATTACAGATAACGGACGAAACAAGAACGAAGCTAAAGATGGCAAGTCGAGTTCGGGCAAGAAGATAGTACTGGCTCTGCTCCACCTATAACTACGGGCTCTGCTCTACCTATTACTGTTGGATCTGGCTTTTCTCTACCTTAACAGAAGGATGCGATATGGAAGTAGACCTAGCTTCCTTGCCTGTTATATAGTATAGTATGTCTGTGCTTATGGGTTTAGTTACTTCTCTCTTTAGCTACTCCTTAATTGGAATTGGACTCTCTTGCGCATGGGATATAGATTCTTTTAGTAAAGATAAAAGGCTTTCAGCACCTTCCTTTTGGAACCACTTAACCTAGACACTTTCTACTTGCCTTGCAACAGGCTACTCAACTTGACTTGAAGACGAAATAAAACAAAAACGGTTAACGGTACTGCGATATCGCCCAAAGAGAGTAATGGGTGTTCTGTTACAGCATTCTTTCTATACTATAGTAACTATCAACCATAACTAGAAACCATAAATTCATAAATGAAAACGGACACTCGTGTTAGTGCTCGCCCCCAGTTTCTAACTTTCATCTATACCCAACTTCTTTTCAACTACTTGATGCAGCTTAACCTTTAACTATAAGTCAAGTTTTCTCCTGCCGATATTTGCCCTCCAACTCGCTTAACAGAGACACATACCTGCGTCCTATAAGAGTAGTTTACCCTTACTTAAACTTAGAGAAAGAAGCCTTATTGCCTTCCTTAAAGAATTAGACGAGATTCAGGTCTTCCTTAGCGCCCAGCCCTTGAACTTGATTACTTGCTCCTGACTCTACGAAGAAGGGCAAACATTGGAATATATCTCTTATGGAGCTCTTGGGGCATAGATAGCTAATTGACTTAGATGCTGAATGCTGAATATAAGTCCCTTCAAGGCTCCTCCGCGCAACTAGTTCACTACTTACGCACGAACAAAGGAACAAACACCTCCGCCTCGAACACTGGTTAACTCTTTGGAACCGAACCAACCTTCTGTCTTTCCTGCCTGCCAACGATTCTGCATTCCATTATTGACCTTGACCCTGACTTAACTGTAATTCACTTACGAGAGGCTCCAGCCTAAACGAGAATCACAAGACAAAGAGCTTAGCCGTACTTACTGTACTAACTGACTTACTTATTCCCTGGCACACAAGGGTGAAAGCCAACTCTACTACTACATAGAGGGAGGATAGTATCAGTTATCTATGAGGGAGGATTGTTACTGTTATCTATACGTTTTGATTAAGCAATAGGGACCCTTATATACTTGATTTGTTACTGGAACCCTCCGCCTTTCCTTTACCAGTACAATAAGCTTCCACAATTGATATACGCTCTCTGATTTCGTTCCTGCTGAAGAAGAAGCGAACTCCACCCTTACCTATCCTTTAGAAGAACTCCTTGCTCTACAGCTCCACCCAATAGTAGTATGGATTCCATTCACTAAGTCTTATAGTAGTATGGATTCCATTCACTAAGTCTTATAGTAGTATGGATTTCATTCACCAAGTCTTCTGTAACCTTAGGAAAAGTAGGGAGGCGCGAATCCTCCTCTGGACCTACTGTTTTCCTTCGACTTCCGTGAGCAAATAGGTAAGTCTGCTAGCAAGCAGTCAAGAGCAAATAGGTAAGTCTGCTAGCAAGCAGTCAAGAGCAAATAGGTAAGTCTGCCAGCAGTAAAGTCATTAACGAATCTCATTGCATTGAATCTAAAGTACGGTACACGTACCAAACTCCTGACAGCGCGGACGAGCACGAGCGATCCATACGTAACCCTTAAGTCAATATAGGCACACTATACCCCATATACAATAAGAAGAAAACCGATCTCACAAAACAAAGCAAAGAATACGAAGGTGCTGAAAGTCTTTCAATTAAGAAAATAGACCTTAGAAATATACATAACTGATCGAATGTAGGCACCCAAGACTATTCAAATAGAAGAAGATTCCGAATTCATTGAAGAGAGAGACTAATATAGAACTCTATGTAAACAACCTAGAAAGGAGTAAACAACTGTAGCTCAACGTGTTGCGCTAACGACTGGAGATCTACTCGCTAACAAAGCTCACCGAACAAGTAACGCTCACTTGGTTCACTTTCGTCTTCTCTCTTCCTGGGCCTGACGCCCACAGATTAGTCAAAGGTCCTAAGCTTCATCATAGTTTATGTGGAATTGAGTTTAGCGTCCAGTCCATTGTATAGATAAAAACACACAAACAGCTTACTCCTAACTGCTAACTAAAAAGCTAAAGAGCTGCATTGCTTACTCGTTACTTGAAAGTTATTATATGGGCGCTGGTTTCTCTTCTTCATTCAATCGGACTTGAGCAGGCCTTTTTCATAAGTGAGGGTTCAGGTAAATAATCTCTTATGTTATAACAACACTTACAGCAAACACAACATCGTTTTTCTAGGCTTTTACACATGCATCTAATCGGTTGAAGTGATTATTTGCTAAAGATATGAAATACATCTTATTTGTCCTAAATCTCTAATTCTGTCCCCGTTCCGTTCCCCAATCAGATGACTTGGTAGTTTATCCGCTGGTCTGACTCAGAGGGGGACTCCGTCTGGCGCTCTTACTTACTCCCCTTGGTGCATACGTTGACAAAATCTCCTTACGGTCGGTCCATGAGGAGAGGTGGAAGGGATAAGCAGGGCTCAGAGAAAAGCGCATTCACTACAACCCTGAAAGACGGTAGCTGCTAGAATTAGTCTTATTCTTTCTCTTCTCCGTCCGTGTCCGCACAGCAGAGTTGTAAAGAGTCCCTTGAGCTCAGTTGCTGCTCTTAAGAATAGGATCCCCAGGTGCTGTCTTTTGTTAGCGGTTCTTACATTTCATTGCTGTACGTAATGTGTTTCGTTCGCTCTCTGTTCCTGTAGTAAAGTAAAGAGAAGGTGCTGAAAGCCTCTGTATGAGCAGCTACGCTAACGCACAGCCGAACTCAGCTCGGGATAATAATCCTCATGCCTAGGAAAAGACATAAAGGCATGACAGAGAAGCCTTTGTGAGTCTACTAAAATGAACGGAAGACGAACATCAGCCAGGACCGGTGTAAGGGCAACAAGCGGTTTTCGAGTCTCGTATCTCGTTTTTGCCTCTCTTTGTGCTAATCTCTTGGCCGGAGCCATTCTATCTATTCTGGGCGGATATTCTATAAGGGTAATCCAGTTTGTGTTTAAGTTACAGTGCTTTAATGGATCTAGTGTTCATCTTACCGTCTCAATCTTGCATCATATATTGCCCTAACCAGCTCATTCTTCGCTGCCCTTGCTTGCCCGCTAACACTTGATAAATAGGGTACCCGAATTGGGGATCTTTTGAGCAAGACTCTTTTCTAAGGCACGAAGCTTGCCCATTTGCTCATATTAGAATGAATATGAACTCGCTCGGAGCAAAGGGTTAGGCAGGACGACCTTACGGATGACCCGGACTAAATAAGATCGGTCCGATATAGCACTGATGACTTGAAAGTGCTTTCCGCTTTGACTGTAAGCAAGCGCCTTTCACCCTCTTTCTTTTTTCAATATTATTCGGTGGTGTCCACACAAGAAGAAATACGAATGGAATTAGGAAAACCATCATTCATTCATTCCACTCTCTGTCCCTTATTCGGTTAAGATTATTCGACCCACTCTATAAAAAACGAAGCGGTCCCATCTAGAAGGCCATAAGTTTGTATTGAATTGCCCGCTCTGAATGGCTAAAGTAAGTGGTATAGGGCTTGTAGCTTGCTTTACGATACATAGGTTTCCGATAAGAGATCGTATTCCCCATAAATCGATCTAAGCGAAGTCCATGTATTGGCTAATAAGGACCTTTATTACAATCTTTATTACGGTCCCACCAATAATCGAAATGCTCCTTTCCATCCTGCTTACTTATCTTTGGCAGAAACATAAAGAGGATTAGAAAGCAAGCCTACTAAAAGAAAGAAAACGGAGCGAACAAGACACACCGGAAAGAAAGATTCGAGTAAAAGCGCTGCTTCTGCGGATCAGCTTGGCGAGGTAGGGATTGAGAAATCGATGTGCTGGTACAACAGTTCATAAAATCTAACAAGGAGTAGGAAGCCACTATGCAACTATCTCAAGAGGTAGGCTCCTCTGTCCAATAAGTTTACTAAGAACTCACTTGAAGAAAGGAGCTTCCTTAAAACTAACCAATTTCTTACTTTAGAAGAGAAAAGAAAGATTATTACTTTTTATCCAAGTCAGGTACTCTATATCTAAAATCCAAAGACAGTTCATTCACCAGTTCATGGTCCACTCGTTGCGACCCGACCCCCTTATCAACCGTATATAGGATCATTGGAAGCTAGTCTGGAATCGAACGAGAGAATCCAAGCACTCCCCTAAGGGAATAACCTTTTCGGCCCCGTGTTCACCTATAGAGAATAGAAGAACCGCCCCTGCTTCTTGCTTCTGTAGACTGAATATGAAACTCAATGCATATGCTATTAGTACTGTTTATTGGCGAAACACTATTAGACATTGCTTGGTTTATTCAGGCGATTGCTAATAATATACCAAGATTGAAGCGATTGCTAATAATATAACAGGAGTCAATATCTTCCTCCTCATAGCAACTTATTTTCTTGTTTAAGGGAAGGGAAGAGATCTGGTACTGACCTCTCGACCCTAGGAGGTTCTCATTTCAAAGAAGATCATGGAAGAGATTCATCGACATTAAGTAAGATGTTTGATTCGTGGTAAAATGGGAGACATCAAACTCGCGCATGTCCAGTAACTCATGTGTGGTATTTGAAACAAACGTATTCCCTGTTCCTCGACTGACGCACCTCCATATTCTAAGGGCACCACCAATCTTATTTAGGCAAACGCTTCCGTGCTTCTGGCAGTTAATAAGCTCGTAGTTATATATATCTATTGTATTTTCAAGTATAATGAAAGAGTCCGTCTTATTTCTTTCTTATTCTTATTAGTAGAGTAGTCTTTTTGTAGTTCACCAAATATAGAAGGCCAAGCAAACAAGTCCAATAACTGCTCTTTTGACTCAACTCGCTTATTAGGCGCTATCACTTCACTTATTAACCCACGGAGCAGGGATAGTGATAGGTCAGAAAGAAAAGAAAGAATATGATTGATGTGCATATGAGAGAATGGAGGTACTTTGCTCTACCCTTTAAGAGCATAATTGAATAACATTACTTGAAACAGTATACTAAACTCACTTATAAGGAGGGCGACACTTGATCAACCTTAGGGTTAAGGGAAATTCGCTACCCAAAGAAAGCCACTTGCTTTAGATCTCAATGGCCGGGTTTCCTAATTGGAAAAGAGAGAACCGAGGAATACAAGAAAAGATGAAGGCGGAAGAGCAAGACCTCCCTTTTCTAGAGACGATAACACTTTACTTGAAACTTGACACTGCTCCTCTTTTCTTAGATCTAAGATAGAAGCTATGCTTCGGTTAAGGCTAAAGTCCGGGTAACAAAGAAGTGGATCTCGCCCAAGATAAGAAAGAAGTAGATCTCGCCCATAGTAGCCATGTAGATCTCGCCCATATTTGCCATATATTAATGAAATAAATAACTTGTATACCAACGGAGCTTTCCTTTCTCTTCCCTGTCTGTAATCAAACGAGTGTTTTGTATTGAGTAGGACACATCGCCTTCTCTCTATTGGGGTTCCCTTCAGACGATCTAAGGCACATGAATCTATAGTAAGAAGAAAGCTAGTAAAGGCTACTGGCATAGTTACTAGTTACTGGACGAGGAGGATTGATAGACAGGCAAAATGGTGCCAGAATAGCTTGTGATGTTTGGCTCTTTGATAGAATGAGCTGTTCGGGGAATGGGATTGATGGACGAATTGGACAAAGACAGTTTGCTACGAATACGCTGCTAGTGTTTTGGATGGATGGGGGATTGGGGGAATATCCGCTCTTTTAGTTCACTCTTTGAGACATCTATTAGACCGTAGAGCATGAACAGTAAGGGGGATATAGATATTCTACCATAGGGCATGAACAGTAAGGGGATACTTTCTTCCTATCATTAGCGCAGTGAAAGGCAAATATGGTACTTATATAGCTTTCACTTACGAGAGGCTTTGCCCATGGTTTTATCCCGAAATGCACAGAATCCGGTTTTGCAAGAATGCCTTTTTCGCACAGTTCATCTACGAGGGGGAGGATATTCTAGTATAAGTAGTGTTAACGAAGAGTATTATATCTCGAAACTTATGCACTGAATTCAATTGAAACAACTCCCGCTGAGTCTTGCGCAGAGTCAACTCACAGATTGTATTATTCAATCCATTTCTGTGGAACAGTCCATTTTTGCTTTATGGCGTTAGCAGCAATAAAGGCATTTTGTAGAGTTATTACAATTCGACAAGCAGAAGTCATTGTACCACCGGAAAGCAGAAGTCATTGTACCACCGGAGCTCCAATATGAGATTACAGGTCGGGGGTGCGCAGATAAGTCTGTCTATGGGTGATTGGCGAGTAATACGTTAATTCTTTCCCGTTTCCTACTCTTTTACTTTAGAGTTGCAAGAGAAAGAATACGGATCTAAAGCCGAAGCTGGATTTGAGGCAGAAGAATTGCCTGTGCCTTTGTTTGTTTAAGATGCTTTTCGAGTTGGAGTGCAGCGTAGATCTCGGTGTTGGCGCAAGTTCCCTTCAATACGAGGTCGGAAATGAAAAAGGTGATCTCGCTAAAGGATTTATGTCAATGTGCGCGTCAAGGGGAAGAAAGACAGATTCTAAATGTAGCCCTGCGAGTTGAAGTTTGTAACCGAGTTCCAGTATTTCGGTTTTTAGACTCCAAATGCATTTCTACAGCCTATCGGCGGAATGGGTGTAATTTGCCATTAGCTCGGTATATGCTTTGAGACTTGCCCTTACTTATATTTGGGCTCGCTCATAATAAGAGTATAAAGGGCCGGGGTATATATGATGTCGTAATAAATCCAGAATACAGTTAATAGGATAGACGAGGTCGAGGCAGACTTACTTACAGTTGAAGCGCTAAGTCCTGATTCCATTTATGTTCGACCTGTTAATACTTTACAAAATGATTTCTATACTCGGCACTCTCATCTCAAGATTCCATTACTGTTTCCCTTGGCGGAACAACACGGCGGGTGTTTGTTTACTGTTAGGTAGGGTCTGTGAGGTAAAGAACTAACTATAGCTGCCTTGCTTCTTTTAAGAACTATCCCTTAGGGTCCATTCCTACTCTTGAAAACTCCAATAAGCTCAAGCACCGGCACTCCTAAAACTCTCAATACAGAATGAAACGGTGAAGGCTCTTGGCCAAAGTCGACCAGATCAAATGCTTAATAAGAATAAGAATAAGGATCCGCAGAGAGCTACCCACATATAGAATCAAGTTACCTAACAAAGGGTTGGCTAATGACAAGCTCGTTATTTAATCCATGTTCAACTCATCTTATGCCATCTCTCTATAGTTAACACATACTATTCTATAGTGAAACACATACTATTTGTGCACCACAGAACAAAATAAGCGGCTGCTACTTACTTACGGACCCTTAGGTACGCTGCTACTTACTTACCTAAAGGTAACTTAATAAAATGGTCTAATGGAGAATAAAACAAGCAAAGGCGCAAGGGCTTCTTAAAGCTACGGAACAAGAAATCCAACTAGCCTAGTACTTTAGTCTAGCGTTCAGATGCCTCAATTCGTGATTCAAGTAAACAGTAAGTTTCAAGTGTTGTTACAACATTATAGTATATGTTCGATAGATGAAATGAAAGGGATTCTCTAACGGCAATAAAACAGGAACTGACATAACTCTTTCGTTAGCTGAAGACTTTCACTCCACGACAACACACTCGAAACTGAATCATGTGCGGAACTCCATGTATTAATTAGTTCAACTACTCTACTCGGTTAGCACAACATATTACAATACTCACTAAACGTAAGCACAACTCATAACAAAACTCTGTTAGCACTTGTTGATTCTTCCGTTGCATGTTCTACTTGTTTGTTTCAAGCACAATAAATAAGGGGTTGGCTAATGGACAAGCTCTCACAGTGGGAAATTCACTGCTTACTCTCACAGCGCTTGTTGAAACCTAACTTCATTCCAAACCTCTAAACAGGAAGTTATCATCAATGCACCCCGGAAAGCAGAAAGGAAGCGTTAGCACAACGGAACAAGCAAGCCTATACTGTTAAGAAAAACAAACACTACAAAGAATCATATATTACTCTTAAGGTCTCTCTTTCCGTCCCAACTCCATAAATGTGCTATGTACTATAATATAAGTATTGTATCTTGATAAAGTAGGTAGATAGTGTAGCTCTGCGTCGTAGCTCCGTTAGGGAGTTAATGTTACTTTTTGACTTGTCTTGTTCATTAGCCCAACTCTCTGCCGCGCCTTAATCGAAGTAACGCCTGCCGCGACACCTTGACTAAGGAACGAAATCTTGAATTGTTAGAACTCCCCTTCTGCCGCAACACGACTGACGCTAGAATACAGGACTCGCTCATGTTGATTAATAATGGCCAGGCATAAGAATTGCTATTGCTATATAAGAATGAAGTTCGATAAGCCAGAGGAGAAGTGGATGAGCCGCATGCAGTTAATAGTTCCTCATGAAGTTAGATAAGCAGGAGTCGAGGGAAAGCTTTCTTTTATGGGTATTCTCTTTTGTTGCATATTTGAATGTGTTTTCTGATATTAGATTGATATTCCTATTTCTGAGTATTTGATTAGAGAAACTAGGGCTAACAGGACACACTCAATGGAAACAAGTAACTAAACTCATACCGATAAGACCACCAAACAACTATTAGACAAGTCGACAAGCTGATGAAGAGCGGCCCTGCCGCGACACATAATAGCAACTGCCGCTCCACGACTGACGCGCTTTAACTCGCTAACGCTTTTAACTCGCTAACGCACCACATTAGTAGTGGCTTGTTCATTAGTAGTTGCTTGTTTAGTAGTTACTTGTCCCTAACGCTTTTAACTCGCTAACGCAAAAACAACTGACGCGCTTTTTAACTCCTGACGCTTTTAACTCGCTAACGCGCAACGTTAGTAGTTGCTTGTTCATTAGTAGTTGTTTGTCTAGTAGTTACTTGTCCGCTGCCGCGACACATTAGTAGTGTCTTGGCCGTTAGTAGTTGCTTGTTCATTAGCCAAACTACCCTACGCTTTTAACTCGCTAACGCGCCACATTAGCCAAACTACCCTACGCGCCTTTAACTCGCTGACGCGACACATTATACGTGTCTTGTCTAGTCGTGGCTTGTCGGCTTGTTCCCGACTGACGCGTAACAAGAACACACTGACGCGTTACATTAGTAGTTACTTGTCTAGTAGTGTCTTGGCTCTTCCCTAATGCCTCTCTTCTACTAGATGCCAATGACTTGGAAGCGGGCTTCTACTCTGGTTCGAATGAAACCACTAATAAGAAGAATGCAACTGGCACTGATGAAACCACTAAGTTGTAGGCGTTGATTGCTATATATAAGAATGAAGTAGACGCTACTCCATATATGAGTCTCTTTAGTTAACCCATACGAGGCACCTACATCTATTATACGAGTAACCCCCCATAGGCACAACTCAGTATGAAACCAAAGGCACCCCAAAGAGATTCGAAACTAGCAGACGTGGGAGCACACCCGCATAGCACTGTATTATAGTAATTGATATGACTTGAAACAACCCGCATCTGTCCTTGCCGAGATACCAGCTTCCCTTGATGGTTCCTTTGCTTGAAGATGCTCTACTTTTATTGCAACTAAGCCTTTCGCTATTCAAGTGACTTGGCAGGTAAGAAACATAAGGCTTTCAGCTCCTTTTCTTTTCACCCAGCAATATGGCTGTCTTTGATGCTAGGTGTACAAAAGTCAAGTCTCTTTAAGAAGTGAGTCAGCTGCAAGCAAGTAGGATTCAAAAGAAGGGAAAAAGCCCCAACAAGACCACCGCTCCTGTCGCTCGAACAATTGCCCCAACTCGTATACTAGGGATTCCACCTGTGACTAATTCTTCCTACGCTACAACTATAGCTACTAACTAGGTCTACAACCATTCCTATACTTACTAGCCAATAGGCCCTATACGTAATTGCCAGCGCATTCCTTTAATTGATACCGCCGCTACAGTAGCAACATTCACTCTATTCCCTTAGCAGCAGGACTGTAGCTACTTACTTTAACATATATTTGAGTTATGCTTTAAGGTTTCTTGAACATATATTTTATGCAAATAGTACTACGAATTGAACTACTAAGTACCAGCACCCATCCTTTACTGGTCTTCTACTCTGATAACTATACTGGAATACTCATGAGAACCGGTCTTCTTCACTATTAACTATGTCCTAACCTTACTTTAGAACTGTTGATGATCTTAATACGGCTTTCTAAGCTTACTTGCGAACTGGAACTGGGGATTAACTTACTGCTTCTAAGCCAAGTAGAAGAGCGGCCCTGCCGCGACACGAGAACTCCTACGCGGTTTTAACTCGCTAACGCGCTTAACTCGCTAACGCGCAACGTTAGTAGTTGCTTGTTGAGTAGTTGCTTGTTTAGTAGTTCCTTGTCGTCTTGGCCCCGCTTCAAAGCAAAGAAGTTATGGTATTGGCAAAAGTGGAGTATCAAGAACAGAAGCCGAATAAAGAGAATTAGCAATTGCAGACAGAAAAGTCACTACTAACTGGCTTCCTCGCACTAACTGAGTTCAAAGAGCCGAATGCGGGTAGAAAACAACCGTTACAAGAGAAGAAGCCGGGTATGTTTGAGTTTAATCCTATAGTAGTGACTCGGCGGGGTGCGAGCAACTAGAAGACCTCAACTCTTGCAAGAAATACTGATTCAATAAGGGTAAGGGGCAAAGGCAAATCTCTATCCTCTTGCAACAAACACGGATGAAACTCAGGACTCTCGATCTGGTGTGAAAGCAGGGTTAAGGGCTGTGCAGCTAGGGCAGAAAGAGCTTACTTAGTTGAATGAGCCGGAGGTGGAAGAGCATGATCGTGGGTCTCTCGAATCAATCAATCCAGTGCGGGTCGGGTACTTGTGCTGCGGTGCGGTAAGTGAATTGCCCGTTCCAGTTATAGGATCTGAAGCTTAGTCTGACACTTTTCCCTTTTCCTCTTAGTGAGTAGCATTCTTACTTATGAGTTTAGAACGCAGGGTAGGGGCGAAAGAGGGCTTGAACACCGGTTAGTATTCTATTATAAGTAGGGCAGCGTTTAGCTGCTGGTAAAAGTCAACTGCTTGCCTCACTACTAAATGAATTCTTATCTGTAAGTACGGAGTTGTGCCTACTGTACTGGGTCCTGTTTTGCCTATCAAACTAATAGAGCCTCTAGGTTCATTCCAATACGAGGGGTGAGTTTCTCTCTGTCTTTCTTTCCCGCTTGCATCTGATCGAGTAGACCTCACTCACGACTAGTAATAAGGGGCCAAGACGACAAGGAACGTATAATGTGTAGCGTAGGAGTTCTCGTGGCGCGTCAGTTGTTGCGCGTTAGGAGCCTGGAGTTAAAGCGTTAGGTAGCTAAAACGTCAGGAGTTACCGGTGTAGCGGCAGTGTTGCTATTACGTGTCGCGGCAGGGCCGCTCTGGCAAAACTGGCTACTCTTATGGGGAAATCTCTTTATTTAAACTAAGAAACGGTACTTCTGGCGCATTTTAGCCTTACATCTTACCAGTTTTAACTCTCCGGTATGCCTGGTGCAACTCATTCATTTCAATTGAATCTTCCTTGTGCCCTTGTGCGTTAGGGGGCTTCCTTGCCAGTACTTTCTGAATCCCTTAATCCTGTCTTCTTCACTGACAAAGAAAATAATGGAATCCAGCTAAGAGCTTAGTCACGGCCAAGCAACTACGGACCACTTATGGAATTTCCTACTTGTTCTTTGTTTTGAGGAGAGGTAGGCAACCGGCAACAGATACGGATTCAACAGCCAAGCTACAGCTAATGTTGCAAAGAACTTATGTGAGTGTTGCGCTTACGGAGGCCCAGAGGATAGGGTTTTATAGGTCATTTGCCATAAGATCATATGAACATGTCTTCAAGTTAGCAAAAAGCACTTTTTATACCGCTTCGCCTACGCTCTGTCAGTTCCGGTTGCTTACTTATATTACGGAAGTTTACGATGGAAGCCAAGAAAAAGTCAGATCAGGCGAGGAAACAGTGTGGTATAAAGCAGTTGGCGCAAGTTCCCTTAGAGTCAAGTTCCGGGGGCAGAATCCATTCTCTTCCAAAGATCTTCTGCAGGTTGGGTGAAGTATAGTTCCATTCCAGTGAGGGGTGCTCTAAAGTAAAGAAAGATTCAATTAAGACAAAAAGGGCAGGGCGAAAGCAAGGACAGGGCTCAAGAACAAGTAGTTTCGGGCAATCAGATAGTCGTGAAGAATTGCCAGTTCGAGTCTAAGTTCGAGCCATCTTCGCTGCCCTAGTCTTAGATAGAATAAAAGGTGAACATTCTAGTACTTGATTGAGTCTAGCCTTCAATGTGCTCATTTTGATTCTTAAAGCAATGGCAGAGAGCCTGTAGTGTTGAAGGGAAAAGGGGGATTTAGTATTTAGTAGAAATTCAAGTAACAGGATAAGAATCTGAAGCAGAAATTAGATAAGGCGAGTGTTGGCTACAAGTTCCCTTCATGTATAGGTCGGGGAAGAGGGAAGAGGGCGAGTTTCAGTCATAGCTAACCTGCCGCGCTACTCGAACAAAGGAATTGTAATAACAGGGGATTGATTCCAACAATGGAAGTTGACCCCCGAACACCTCCTTATATACAAGTTAAATTGCTCCTTCAAACCAACCCGACAAGCTAACCTTAGCACAGAGAGAAATACACTTTAGCTGAGCAAGTATAGTAATTAAAGGAAAAAAGCAAGACTTAGTGCTATCGGGAAGGTAGTTTCTTAGAGTTGACAGAACAAGCAGGTCTTGAAAGGGAAGTGGAGTTCTTGTGTAAGCATAAGAATTGCTAGTTACAGGTATTGAAAGGATAAAAAAGGAATTAGGAGAAAAAGCAGAAGAAAGGCTTTACAGCACCTAGACTAAACTATCACAGCAGCTGACTTGAGAACGGATCTTCCCTTGAGAACAGATCCTACCTTGAGAACAGATCCTCCCTTGAGAACAGATTATTCTCTCGGCGCAAAGACGGATTCAACTTTCACTATACTTTATGAAGCGTTTACAAATTTTCCAATCTCAATCTAGAAAAGTGGAGTGCTCGTAAGCAAAAGGCTCGTAAGCAAAAGACAGATAGGGAAGCAGCAAGTAGGCCAGTTCCAGTTCGAGCCATCTTCGCTGCCCTAGTCTTAGAGATCAGTTCTAAGTACGGAGTTATTGTTTGTTAACTTGGAGAATTGCCTTATTGCCCCTATCGCTCAAGAGAAATAAGTATCATAAGCTTCGCTTCCTTGTCTATAGAGCCATCTCTCTGGTATCCATAATAGGAAGAAGTAAAGTCCTGGTAGTCATTTAAGTATCGGTTCATAAGTAAGCGGTCAGACGTTATTCAAGTGAATCAGTGCTTGTTAAGTGTACGAGAGAAGGATATGACTATGGATCTGAAGCAAAAGATGTAAAGTCTAGTTCGACAACAGAAGATGCAAGATCATAAGCTGTGCTTGTTAAGTCCTAATGCGGCGATCAGTAAAATAAACAATGAATTGGAGAATTCACAATAAAGTAATACAATTGACTACTCCTAACAGCGTCCCTTGCCGACTGAGATGATCCTAACGATTGAACCTCGAACTAAACTGGTATTTCCAAACTATCCAAGAACTCCTCCTCCCTCCCCGCTTGTTGCTGACTTTAGAACTGCTTTAGATCTGGTGTCGACTTAACTCGAACTTAAAGAGCTGATCTATACTCGAACAGAAAAACACTCGTATTCAGTACTTTGAACTAGAGCAGGACAATAATCCCATTCACATTCACTTACCGCTTAATCTAGACTTGGGCTTGATAAAGGGGATTCCTCCCGTGAAAACTGTACTTGCTTATTACCGAACCTCTTTTATCTCTACCAACTACGACAAGGAGCGGAAGCGGAACAATCACCTGAACCTCTCGAGTCGACAACACCCGAACAGAATGGAATTTCGGATGAAACAAGAGCAGAACCGCTTGCTGCCGTTGCGCGTTAACTTCTTGCTGCTTCTTTGAACCTGCATATTATCTGTCTTCTGCTTCTAATACTCATTTGGTGTCTTTCGACTGCTTCTTTTCCTGCTCTACCTATAACTGTAACTGCTGGCTCTGCTCTACCTAGCCTAACAGATGAAGCAATAAGTGAAAGTGCTTTTTCTGCCTAAAGTGAGTTCTTTGACTTGTGCGAGGCCTATAATCAATTCTTTATTGCGATATAAGCGAGATAAGATAGAGAAACTATGCAATCTTCATGTACTAAGCAATCTTCCTATCTTAAAAGAGATTCTGGACATTCCTATCCATTATATATACTATGTGGACTTGTATGTGGACTAGATTCCATTAAAAAATGCCTATCTGCCCTCGAAGATGAAAAAAACGAGAAAGTGTTTGTTGACTCAACAACTGGTAGATAACTAGAAGCTAGATCAGGATCGAAGGTTGTTTAATAGCCTGCTTCAATTGGTTCTGAAAGGATAAGTAAAGTATTTGAGGGAAAGGGTAAGTCCATAAAGAAAGTATGAAAGGGGAAGTAATGAGTTTGATGTATGAGTTTTGTCAACTAGAGAATCAGAGGCAGATGCAAGATCATCAGCATTTCTCAATTCAATACGAGTTCCTGGAGATCAAAGTAGTAGAAGTTGTCCTGCTCGCCGATCAAAAGATTAAATGAATTCTGAAAGCTATAAGTAATGCCAGGTACAAAACAAGAGGACTATGTCTGTGCTAAGGGAAGTTGACTGTGTTTGCCGGTTTAGAATCCGTTCTCAAGTGTTGTTCGGGTGTTGTCGGTTCATCAAGGAGAGTGATTGTGCTTGTAAAGTCAATGAAAGTGGAGTTCACTCTCGAATCTCATGCCCACATAGCAGTTAAGTATCTATCAAGTGAGCGAGAAAGAAGCTACGTATTTATTGAAGAGGAATTTTGGAATAGGTGTTCAATGCCTTAGAACTGCCTTTCGGGTTAAGGGTATGAGTCTGCTTGTCGTCTTGTCGGCTAGTCAACTCATAATGCTACTATCAAATCCATAATTAAGGTCTAAGGTCGGCTAGAGGCAATGGGAAATAGAGAATCAAAGGCGAAATAGAGCTTTCAAGCAAGGGGATCTAGGCTGAGAGGCCGGGAAGGCATAGCTGTCACTTCTATTTGAGGTAGGGAGCCCGGGCCCAATATCCAGTAACTATACATATGTGCTGTGCGGGTTTCCCGACTTAGTTATAGGCAAGGCAGGCTAACACTACAGGAACAATGGAAGGAGTATGGTTTAGGGATAGTACTTTTGAGTGGAATTCACTGAGCTAAAGTCCTTGTAGCACAGGTTTCGTTCTCTTACTTTGGTTATCATTATAAGAATAATCAAATAATAATCATAATAGAAGGTTATAATAATAATAGAAGTCAATCAAATAAGTAAGCACAGAATAAAAGGCGGGAGTATCGGGTTGAGATGAGAGCTTGGAGATATAGATGAAAGCAAGTAAGCACAGGTTAACAGCAAGGTTAGGAGTTTAAAAAGGGGCAGTGCTCAATTCCCAGTTTATAGTATAGATATGATTAGTAGGGATTTCATTCCGATAGTAGTAAAGTAAGTTCAGGTATTTGTTTGTATGGTGGATCCAGATCAGTAAATATAGAATCAGAGTACTTATTTGAAGGATCAGATAAAGCAAAGTAAGCTCGAGATCGAGGAAGGGCAGACTCAAGCTAGCAAGCGGGGATCCTAACCGGTAATTAAAGAAAGAAAGTATGGAGCGGGAGCCTATAACTAACTAACGGATGAAGAGCTAACGAGGGGCGGACTAAAACCATGGGAATGGGAGTGGCAAGTACGGGAACGAATCGACTACACTACCCGGGGAACCTACGACTACTACACTGGTCTGCTACTAGTGATGTTAACTACTCTTACTACACGATTCTAATAATAATCAACCCAGTAAGCAAGGCAAGAGGAAAGATAGAGGTATATTCAATCTAGCAAGCAAGGTGAAAAGAAAGGAAAGGTAGACTGAGCAAGGTGAACTACAGTCCTTAAGCAAGGCAGGGCAGGCTCGAAGGTGAACATAGGAGAATTAGTGTGCTCAAAGAGGATACTCACAGGTTCAATCAAGAAAGCGAGTAAGTAGCTCAGTTCTCATAGAAAGTAAAGCCAAGCTCTAAGCAAAGAGACATAGGTTGTTTTCCAGTAGCTCCATTATGAGAAGTACTCTTTTGATTCCTTATTCTAAGATAAAAGATCCGAATCAGGAGTTTTTGTTTGGGAGATAGGATAGTAAGAGTGCTCGTGAGTCTCAGGAGTATTTGAGTTAGACCAGTAAGACCGTATAGGCAGTTTGCTGGTGGGGCAAGTAAGCCTAAAAGCCATTAAAGCGAAACTAGTAGACACAGGGGCAGTACAGAGAATTAAGGGCCTCCGTAAAAGCCTTGTTACCCCTAGTGCTAGTGGTAATTCCTAGTCCCGAGTCGGGTTCTTTAGCTCTATTTTCATTATTAGCAGCATAGTCCCAATTCTAATTAGTAGTAATAGGATTCCTCATTTCAAGTCGCCAGCACTACATTAGTTATTTGTCCTTGTATTTATTCTTATCGGTATTGGGTCAAGCCCGAGTTCCAAGCTAAGGTATTCTATTGAGCAGTTTTACCCTGTGTCCTAGCTGTTTGATCCTTTAGATTCCTGTATTGATTCTTTTTCTCATTAGTATATTCTATTCCTGTATACAACATATCTCATCAATAGACTCCCCATTCAATAAGAACAAGAGAAGAGTATTATTAACGTCGATTTCAGTCTTATAAGCACTAGCTACAGCTTTGGAAGCAAAGGATATAGGCTGATAGGCCGGAGTACTTGTTTGGAAAGAAAGAAGAAAAAGAAGTTGTTTCGGCTTGAAAGCAAGGGGAGGTAAGGTAGAATCCAAATAAGCAAAGTCAGTTTTAGAGCTAGTAAAGCCAAGATCTGGATCAGCTGCTAAGGAACCAAAGAGGGGAAAGGTAGCGAATGAGGGGCAGTAGGGACAGGCTCACAGGCATTAGCATCAGTTTAGTTGAAAGGCAAGTAGAGGAAAGTTTAAGTTAAGATAGAATGAAAGTGGGAATGCTCTTGAATCAGTTGTTTGAAGAAACCCGGTGTTACAGTCAAAGGAATGGTTGTAGACCCCCAGCTCATTATTCGCTGCCCTCACCCTACTTTAGAACTGGGAACTGGCAGTTACCCACGAGACTACACTTTCCTTCCCTCTTCAAAGCCTCCAACAAAGCACTTAGTTGTTGCTGCCCCGGATGTCCTGCAAGAAAGGGTGTCTCGGTCGACAAGGGAAGCAGTTAGAGCAGAGCCTGTAGCAAGTGGTTCTGTTCCTGTTCTTGAATGAGAATGCCCTGTTCCTGCCCTTAAGTGAATTGGTTAGAGGTTGTTTTCCACCTTTCCGTTCCTAATCTCGAGCTAAAGTAGTTCCTCGTGTCGCGCAGTTGTCCCGTTTGCTGATTCTCTCGTAGACCTAACTCACCCTGCAAACACACTGCTTAATCGGGTAATTCCACAAGTATAAGTAAGACATTAGGTACTATCTATTGAAATATCCACTATAATAACTAAATGGATCTCACTAGAATAAGGTTGGAGCCAGCGGACATCTGACATGACATCGGAATCGAATAAATGATATATTGTAGGAGAACCAAGCATAACCAATTGTTGGACAAACTAACATAACTAACCTAGAGCGACCGTGCACCAACTCATTCTTAGAACGACCATTAAGTATAAGTCTTCGGGGACCATGTCATCCCCACATGCATCGAAGGAAGGTCCTATTCCCATTAATAGAAGGTACCTCGGTTATTCTTCGTTCGGTCGTGCACCAACTCATTCTTTTATGACAGAAATTTGTCTTTGGATGGTGTGGTTCTATTGTCATCGCACGTCGGACATCGGTGGCGATATAAGGTAATCAAGAGAAATGCGTAATCCATACAAATACGTAAGACATCCAACTCATATAAGTATGATTTCCCCCAGGAAGTAGGTATAATAAGTATAAAGCATGTCTTTTTAGTGCGAGCAGGGATGATTCGCTTCTCAGACACCGAAGTATGAAGCTTAAACTAAAACCTTGGAATGAAAGCAGAGAATAGGAATCCAAAACAAACCATAAACTTGGAATGAAAGCGGAGACAGAGAATACGAATCCAAACCCATACATCGTTAATACACGGGATGTGTTTGGCAATAAGGGAAGGGAACTCTACACAATGTATTTCTTAATGGTTATTCCCAATAATGTAGTTATTCCAGATAATGTATTTCTTAATGGTTATTCCAAGTTTCTGCAACCACAACTGAAGGAAGAAACAACAATGTTTTTATGTAGAGTAGAGTTCTTACAAGTGATTAATTCGTAGCGGCAGCCTATCAACACAACAGAAAAGACGAAGTGTGGATGGTCATTGAAATGCTTTTTGATAGATATTTTAGCTCGAATTCCTTATTGAGAAAACTAATGACTTTATAGATGCTTATATATGCTAACTGATATGCGCTAACTGAGAAGTCAAAGAACCCTAGTATGCTTATACACGCTATAACCTAACACGCATTATGTATGCTTATATACATGAACCCACCACACAGTATGTATGCTTACGTACGCTAACCTCTAACACATTCCTTTGCATATGTGGAGTGGATCCGCCTCGCCAAGTACATTAGGCTCGAAAGGGATACTTGAAGCAAGGTGCTGAAAGCCTTAACCTTAACTCGAACATAGGAATCAAAGAAGAAAGAATGAGAATGAAAAGCATAGCATACAAGAATAGAACCCGGGCATAAAAGTAAGAAACCATAAGCAAACCACTAGAAAAAGAACCCTGTGACTATAATCAAATAATGGACGGATTTGATATGACAATGTATTATGATAATGGATAATATCTTTTAGCAAGCCAGACTTTTAGGACCTACCTCTATACCCCTATGCTATACTCATACGCAACGCACACAACTAGGGACCAGGGACCCGCATCATACTGTGGACACACATCCATTGCACCCCATGCGGCTAAAGGACCCCCATACACGTACTAGAGAAGCCCCATAATATCTATTATCAATCCAATTAATTACAAGAAAACTAGCACATTCTAGGTAGCTAAAATGCCTCTATTTCCAGTTCATTTCTTATAGAGTACCCCGAGTTTGATTCCCTTAATTCCCTTTTTGGTCTTATCGGCACTAGTCCCATTCTTTCTATAAAGTAGTTCGAGCTTTGTTAGCGCTATTCCAATTCCCTATCATAAGTTAAAGCATTGTTGGGCACTATTCTATTCTTGGTAGGAGTGATATCCGCCTTTACCCGCAGTAACTCAATTATTATGGTTATTTATCTTATTCTTTAGTCTGGGACAGAGGGCCAGGTTCTTACCTTTGAGTTTTCTTCCCGAGTGCCATCTTTGCTTTCCAACAAAAACCCCCTCTTGAAAGTAGGATTCCTATATTCCTCATTCCCATACTTGGTCTCCTTCTTGCCTCTGACTCGCCACCTACTCTCTTTGTATTAGTAAAACAACTATTAGTATAAGTCCAAGGGGGGAAGCCCGGGCTAAAGAACTAAATCGAGTAGTATTAGAGTTTCACAAAGAAGTAAAAGGATGAAAACACGGCTAACAAGGTTCGAACTCAGAACTAGGCTTAAACTACTAGCTCTGGGACTTACAACGCAGCCTTTCATACGATAACTCAAAACTGGGAATTGCACTCTCGCTTGCCCAGCACTCGATCTACGCCCATAACACCTTAACTCTATATTGAACCTTTGATTCTTGCTACTTCCCTGCTCTAAGCCCCGTGCTTCCTTGGTTGAGTCTACCTATCTTTGCTTAGAGCCTTGTTTACTAATTTCTTTCTTATTATTCTATTATAGTAGTAGTTAACATCACTCTGGCTTGGGCCATGTCGTTGGAGGGCATAACCTGAACCAAACCCAATAGTAACTAAACCTAGTAGTTGTAGTATTGTTGACACCGGTGTTAGTTAGTTTGAGTCTGCTACTAATGACTCTCAATCTTACTACCTATATCACTTCTTGGCCTTCAACAGCTTACCTCAAGTCGATAGTTCAACTAGCAACCTTTCACTCGTCACTAAGCATTCGACCACTACGGAAAATGATTCAACTATTAACTAGGAGCCCGCCTTATCTGACTCTTTAGCTCCTCCCTAGCCCTACCTCTTTTCTCAAGGAATTTCACAGTGTTAACAAGGCTTTGGTCCTAGGGCCCAGATCCAATCCATTGAGTAAGAAAAGAAGACCTTCACAGCTCACTATCAGAATGGAACAAAGGCATACGATACTTTCACTGCTGCTTCTAAGGCTTCGTACTCCTGATTGATGGGGATTCACACAAGTAAAGCAAAGAGTTGAACTCAGATCGGAGAGAATCAAAAAAGTACCGACAAGACTTTATCCAAGAAACTCATACTTATGCTCTAAACGAACTCTTCCCCTTACTGCACCTTCCGCTGCCTACCCTAGCTTTCCGTCTATATCTCTTTGCTTTCGTTTTGCTCAAACACAACTGCCGAAGACAACAGGCATAAAGAACAGCCTGAAATAAGGACTTTTTGTTATTTGTTTTGTGCAGTTAAGTTCGACAACTCATAATGTATTTAGTATTTTTTATTACTACTGATGCCTTCGTATCATAATGAAATGGTGTCCAACCAAGCCTTATTCAACAGGTAATCAATCTTACTCACCGGCAGCTCCAAACCAAGCCAGCCTTATTATGTTTATTTCTATTTCATAATAGTAGGCCCGATTCCTGTTTAGGGGAGTTTTTTTCAGAGTAATTAGAGCAAAAAACTGTCTAAAAACTGCAAGTTGTTTTCTATTGAACTGGAGATCCGTGGTGCCGATGTGAAGTCAATTGGTTCCAAAGCTAAGTAAGAGAATAATGGGTATGATCTAGAGCTCTGTAGTTGTAAGAGAATACTTGTCATTAATAACTTCAAGCGCCGGCAGCAAGCCTTACTTTTCACTTGCATTACACCTCCCTCGCTTTAACCCCTTATTTGCATTCCTTTGCTACCTAGTTAAGTTCTGCAGTTCGCCCTCCTACTTGCTTATTTCAATACAACCACTGATAACTAGACTAAAGCTCGGAACTAGGAATTAGAATAGTGTCGGCAAGATCGATACCATGACTAACAAGACCGTAGCTCGGAACTAGGACTTTCTAACACCATTATAAAAGAATCGAAATACTAGCAAACAGGCTCGCTACCTAACACTAAAACGAAAGTATGGCATTCTACATAACTCGATTGTTGGTCTGCCCACTCCATGCTTTCATTCGAGTATTGGTACTTTCCCCTTCCACTAATGGCCAGGTAGCCTGCTACTACTTAAACTAGGGCTACCTTTTCTTGCTTTTATTCTCACTATCCTTTCTGCTATTATTGCTTTACTACATATGAGCCTACCACTACTCGCTTTTCTTCTTTAGTTCGAGCTCGGGCCCGCCTCTCCTGTATGTAAAGTCTACCATATGAAGTCTGCCTTTACTAGTTCTTACTCTGACTATCCTTGTTTTCACTCTTGCAGTGGTCCCTGCTATGCCCATGCTTTCCTGGCCTATGTGCCTTGCTTTACTGTAACTAAGCCCGTCTCGCCCGTATCTTAAACTTCTACTAATGCCAACAACACCTACGCTCTAAACTAAGACCAACAACACCTATGCTCTAACACAGGAATCATACCAATACTAATAGGAACCCGGGCTTTCACTACAGCTTGGCTTTGTTAGAGCGGCCCTGCCGCGTGAATACAGGACTCGGTAATAACTTCAGTAGTGTCTTGTCGTCTTGGCCATTCCATTCTTTAGTGGATTTTGGACTGGTTGATCTTTTCCTGTTTTCCTCCTCGACCGTTCTCTTCCTAGCTAAACTACTGAATCTAACGAAATGACTGGGCAGATTGGCAGATAGAGATAGGCCTCCCTAATACCCGCAACAAGAGCAAAGATACCTGCAACAAGAGCACTGAGCACACACACACATATTATTCTTTCAGTGAAAATGACTTTCGGGTCGGTGGTAGGGCACTACGAACAATGGGGATTTCATTACCACACGGGGACTCTACACTTTGATATTGCCTTCACCTTATGCTTTTATATACTAATCAGGCCATCTCCTATCCCAATGCCCTAGGAAGATTACTTAAGCAGGTAAAGGTAAGAGAAGTCCTTCTTTATAGGTAGTTTATATTCATTGAGCAGGTAAGGGTCAGGGAAGTGCTTATATATAGTAGTTTATATTAATTGTATTGTGGAATATGACGTGCACCTATAATGTAATAAAGTAACTCACTACCTATGACTCTCGTGGATAAACAAAACACTCTGTGACTCCTTACTTGAAGAATGAAGCTAGGCACCCAGCAACAACCGCTAAATCAAATCATTGAATAGAGTAAGAACACCCATACTGGAAAACAGGCACTCTGGAATAGAGTAAGAACACCCATACTGGAAAACAGGCACTCTGGAATAGAGTAAGAACACCTTTACCTTGAGACTTGACAGCTGGCACTCTTGATGTCGGCACCCAATCGACGTACAGTACTGGCACCCGACCTAAACTAATAAGTCAGAATGGAATGGAATATCAGCTGACCCGACTATTGCCTTAGCCTCTTCCTCTGATTCTCTAGTCACCTACTTCTATTGTGAAAAGGGTTTGTAAGGCAGAATAGAGCCAGATTGTCTAGTATATACTTTTTGAGTCAACTCCACCTTTGATTTCTTCTTTCGATCGATCAACAAATCATTCAAATAATTAATTTCCCTCACACGCCTATCACAGAGGAATTGCAGAGCTTTGCCAACATGAATTGACACTCCGTAACTTTAGTAACTCACTGATGCCTTAGCATTAGCATTTAGTCTTGCCCGACCTAAACCAATATTGAATTGAATCTTTCACTTGCACAGCTAAAGTCAAATTGAGTTCATAATCAAAGTCGTTATATAGTAATAGTTGCTCTGCGTCGGTTAAGTCTCAAGGAACCGAACCATAGAAATCAACAATAAGGTATCAAAAAGGGTAATCAATTGTTTGTCACCTGTTTTCGAGCTACGTGGACATTACAGCTTAACCGCTCCATGGTCATTCGATTCGAGATCTTCTTCTTTGAGTGAGTTATTCTTTTTCTTAGAGTAAAGAGGGTAAGCAAGCAAGTGATTTGAGTTCCTGTCTTCGTCGGCGAGCGGGGTGGTTGGTTATACTCAATTCTATAGCAGTGTGGTGAACAAGAATGATGATGTTTCAGGACTTTAGCGCTTCAAAGCCTATTCACAGGACGATGTCGAGTCAACAAATACTTCAAAAACCATCCCAGACGCGCGGAGTCGAACTGGAAACCAAGTAATTTAGTGTGTCCATCTTTTGCATATCTAAAAGAGGAATGAATGTAATCAAGGAGCTCATCTCGAAGTCAAACAGAGATCCATCTTGTGCCGAGCCGAAATCGGGACTTGTTGAGGAAAACTTGCATTTCAATTGAACTTATGTGCATGTTATATAAGTCGGAATTGCATAACCTTTGCTAAGGGCGCATATAAGATTTGATCCGTTCTAACTCCCTTCCCTGTTCGGTAAAGTCTCAAGGAACCGTCGAAGCAGGGTCTATTGAATAGCAAAATGTAAATAGATAATCAGCTGTATAAAGATCTTAAGCCATAGAATGATCCGGATCATCAGCGGGGCCAAGCTTATACTAGACAAGTAGACAACCACTCACTTTGCTAACAAGCGACCACAGCATACCCTTTCTTTCTGTCCTTCCCACTGCTGCCAGCTTTGCTGCCCTTGAAGAATCGATTGTAGCTGACCCGACCTCTATACTTGAATTACAGAATTGAACTACTAAGTAAGGGGCCAAGACGACAAGGAACTACTAAACAAGCAGACAAGACGACAAGGAGGCAAGTCACTACTAGACAAGGAACTACTAAACAAGCAGACAAGTAACTACTAGACAAGTTACTACTAGACAAGACACTACTAACGTGTCGCGTCAGGGACAAGACGACAAGACACTACTAACGTGTCGCGTAGGAGTTGAGTTCTCGTGTCGCGGCAGTGTTGCTATTCCGGTAACGCGTCAGTGTGTTCTTGTTACGCGTCAGTCGTTTTTGCGTTAGCGAGTTAAAGCGCGTCAGTAGTGCCTCGTGTCGCGGCAGGGCCGCTCTAATAACCTTCTGATGCTTACTTTCTTTCTATAGTTAGTGTCGGCTTGTCTGCTTGTTTAGTAGTGTCAGCTCAATTCTTCGCTGCCCTCGCTTCTATTCACTAGCATTTCTTCTTAATCAAATGTACGAGCTTGCTCTATGTTGAAAGGGTAGCTCTCGTCTAGGTTTACAGTTCTCCATCTTGTTATGTGCTATCAAATACTCTTCTCTTTGTCAAATTCTCTATTCTTTCGTGCTTCTCTTGTCTCCCCCAGTAGTTCGCATTGATTCAGTATTCTTATCATAGTAGTCCGAGTGAAGGTATATATGCTCGAAAGGAGGTATCTTCCCGAGTTTCGCTTTAACTCTTAAGAAACTTGCTATAGGTTATATAGCAGACTCCAGTGTCTTATCCTCTTCTGCGGATCAGGTCACCACGAAATCAGTTCCCTCATAAGTCAAGTACACTGGTTAACAGGGCAGGGCGAAGGAATATCCGCACCACAACCCGAGCCAATGAGAGAAAGGCGTCAATATCATTAGAAAAAGGAATGTTATCTCCCTTCCCGTTATTTCTGTTCGTTTCACTTCTTTTACACGTAGCTTAGTTTCCCTATGAGTAAACCCCCTTTCATTCTCGTGCATTTTTCGTTAATAACTTCCCCCGTAGTGTAGTCAAAAACCATCCTTTTCATTTTCCTTACCTTTTGGAAGCTGAGTAGTACAAAATCTCTCACCAAGTAGTAACTGACCGAACCATCAAGTATCGGGGCTAGTGAGTTCCATCTCGCATAAAATATGAGCTTAGACACTTATACCTTTCAAAGTAGATTATGACAGTAACCTTATCACATCAATTGTGGCTTTGTCCCCCAACAGCCAAGTAAAAGCCCATCAACACAGGAATAGAAGTGTTAGGTATCTAATGTTTCACGAGTCATTTAGTAAATCATCCTGTCTGAGGTAAAGGGGTAGGGTCCCGTTGACCGAGTCGGGTGTAATAGATTATTGTAGCTAGCTCATCCGTAAGTTTGTTTCATACTAAGTAGTATTTCTCATTTGTCCTATATCCATCTTACAATGGAGAAATTGACCAAAGGGAAGGGAGTGTTTCTTTGTTTCAAGAAGTAATTAGCTCTCCTAGGAGTTTTCTCATTTCACAAAGTGGGAAAGAATTCTCTTATATTTGTTTTCCTCTTATCTCGTTGCTCAGTGCTTAACATGCTTCTATTGTATATTTCATAGGGAAGGTATCTACGCTCGAAGGAGGTCACTTCCCGAGTGTTGCTCTTCCTCCAGCGAAATTAGCTAAAGCTTCTGTAGCTGTCTCGGCTGACTTAGAATCCAAAAGTACGAGTAGAAGAATGATGAGTATAGAAATCTATCTGTAACTAGAGAGGCTTTCAGCACCTTTTCGTGCACCCCGGAAAGTCAAAAGAAGAGAATTGAAGTTCAGAATGGAATTGTTAACCAACCTATCATATAGATATTTGAAATATGAAAAACATATAGATACTAAAGCTCGAAAGCAAAGTAGATGATTCTTTCTCTAACCTAAGCCAATGAAGACGGAGACTCCTCTAGACTCGTAGGAATTGAGCGGAGCAAGAACTGATTGAAGCGCAATTGATCTTTGAAGAGTTGGAAGACTGGGTTTATTCTGTTGGAACTGCATTAGTTGAGCCGATAAGAGGGTTTGGGGAAGATGCACCAAAACCCAGGAGAAGAAGCACTCAAACTAAACGCCGCCCACAAAGCTCTCTCTCATTACGGGTGTCTCTGTAGTTCAATGTAGTAGAGTGGAATATGAGTGTAATCTCAGTTCTTTACCGAACAAGCAATAAAGATCTAACTAGAGAAAGAATCTAAGAGAATGTTTGTGCATACCTTACAGCATTTCTTACTTCAAACTTTCTACTTTACTTTAGATGATACCGATATCACAAACTTGATTTCAGTTGCCTTAGGTGAAAAACAGTACTTGCAATATATAGTAGAGGGACTTGACTTCGAGCACAGAAGATCTGATTGCACGACCTCTAGACTTAAAGACCCTAAGTCTCCGAGATCAGAAGCCGTGTCTGTAAACCCCATCCCATTAGTGCAAGTCAAGTTTTCGGCCCTACCTCTCGCCAACCTAGTGATCCTTCTCTCGTACGGGCTCCTTTAAGACAGATAGATTCGGCTTCTATATGCGATTCCACTCGAACAGCTGATTCTTCATCTGGGCTGGAGACAAAGATTCAATGAATTCCTTCTTCAAAAGTAGAGAGTCAAGGCAAGGGCGACACCTAACTTGAAGTCCCGAAGTACTTAGCGGGCCACAGCCAAAGAAAGAGTGTATTCAACTGGATCCCTGGACTAGACATCCCTAGAGGAATTGCCTTTTTAGTAGCCGTTTTTCTTTTCACCGGAAATTCCATCTATCAAAATAGGTCTGTGACGCCCCAAGGTGAGTTACGGCTTAAGTCCTAATCATCTTCTTAGCCGATCTTGCCTAGCTCGGTTTCGGCATCAATTAGTTCGTATTCTGCACTACTCTTAGCGGGCCTAACCTGCCCCAACCTATTCTGCTTCGAAAGAAAAATGAAAAACTCCTGCGCGACTTTAACTCGCTGACGCTAGAGATTAGGACTTGGTTATAACTCATTATAATGAGTTATTCCCTGTTGCTACCGCACAACGTCTTGCGCCGTTGCTTGGTTAGTAGTTACTTGTCTAGTAGTGTCTTGCTGGGCAGCGAAGATGGCTCCTTTGCCACCCGACCCGGAGACAAAGTAAGCAAGCATACAGTCAAATGGTAGGTTATCGCTACGTGGGCAGTTCCATTTCAATGAATGAGTTACGGGGGCGCTAAGGGAACTTAATTAAGGAACTCGCTAATGCTTATTGGGCGCGTTAGCTTACTTGCGAGTATGCCTAACGTTCTTAAGAGTATGCCTAACGTTCTTAAGAGTATGCCTAACGTTCTTTAAGCCGGAAAAACGAATAATGTATTTATGCGCGACACACACAGGACAAAGAGGTGTGTAAGTATACTATAGTACCGGAGTTCAATCAGATCTTTCTTCCGCTTCAATTCCATTCCATTCTTCAGCTAGAGCTAGGTAAGTAAGGAGAGGCAGACTTATAGGCTTTGTAAAGTAATACGACTTAGAGACAGGATCGGGTAACTCGAGAATGGCTATTCATAGCTGCCTTTTCAGACTACCAAAGCCTAATGCGCCTTATCGAATCTCTTTGAACTGCACAGCTAGTTGAAAATGAAAGAAAGCTAGATTGCAAAAACAATGAGTATGACCCAATAATATTTACTCTGACCTTGGACTGGCTATCTAGAAATTCCATGAATGTTGGATAACACAATAGCTCTCCCTAATAAATGCAATAATGTTTCCACTGTAAGTTGAGATGCTAGGGTTGAAAGCTTCCTAACTCAAACCAATGCTTCTTGGGAAAGAGAACTGGACTTTCTTTTAGGTTGACAGCCTAGGTTCCCTTCTCTCGGGGATGAAAAAGGGCACAGAACTAACAGAAAGACAACTTACCAACTGGAAAAGAATTGGATGGAAAAAAGAGTATTCAAGCCGCCGACAACGAAAAGACGCATCGATGCCAGCGAATGGACAGAGCTTTAAGCAGGTGGACTTCGAGCTTGCTAGAATCGGTTATTACATAAGGAGTTAGAATTCAACTTGTCTCATTAGCCAACCCTTTGCTTGCTATTGAATGTGCTCTTGTGGCAATGGAATCCACTCTTGATGCAATTAGACCTATCATCTATAGAATCGTGGTACTTGAGCTAAAAGGATATATGGAATCTTTTCTGTGTTTCTTTGTTTCTTTCCTAGAGACATTTCTTTTGTCATTGAAACAGGATGTGCCCCTTTGGCTGGGTTTTAGAGAGATAGAGAGCGTGATATAGTTGGTAGCTAGTCGTTCTTCCTTTTGAGTATCTGAAAGCGATGACAGGATTTAAGGTCGAGTAAGGATGGTTTTTGAGAATGGTAATGTCTGGTTTAAGATGAGTGGAGGCTAACAAGAGAAAGAATGAGACGAATGGAAGTGCAGCTTCGCTTCCTCTGCTTTTTGGATGGGTAAGATTGGAAAGTAATCTTCCTCGGGTTAAAGTAAGATGCTAGGTGACTGCCTAGGGCCGAGGAATAACAGACCAGATTTTCGGATGCTGTGATAAGATATCTCTTTCGCTCTCAATCTAAAGCGGAAAAGGAAATACTTTCACCATGGCCACAAGACAGGAACTCAGACAGCTTGCCGAACGAAAAGAAAGAATGTTTCTATACCGCCTAAGCCCGGAAAGGAAAGACTTTCAATGAAGAAAGAGAAAAAGCTTCAATAACTATTATGTCTCGTATTATAAAAGTGTATTTGGATTTTGGACATATACCAAGTATTCTGCTTCGGTGAAGGCCATATGAAGATTCTATGATGTCTTTGAGGTTTATTGAATATTGATTTTGGATCATTTTGGGTTTGGTCATTATCCTCGATATGTGGGCATGAGTTATTTTATAGCCATGGCAGGCCGGCCTTACTCTCTAAGTGTCTTTGAGCTTCTGTGCAATGCCTGATGAAGTATTCATGCTATGCCCTGAAAACTCACCCTATATATCTCCAGCTTCAAATAGATTATGGAGATATTCACGGATCGCCCGCTTTTGGAGGCTAATAGCTGGATTGAATAACACAGGACTCGGTAATAAATCTCAAATGGAAAAAGGTTCAATAGAAAATGGTACGATCACAATCACTCAAGTACTGTCACACCAAATCAGATCCCCGGAATGGTTTGTTTGGCTGGTTTCATTGCCGCTCCTATGCTCGTACTCATTTGTGGGTGGGCGCTACCCTGTTGTAGCCAAAATGGTAACGGATGCTGTTAACGACTTACCTGAATTTCCTGAAGCGAATGCTGGTCCATCATAACCTTTATCTTAACCTGTCGATAGAGAACCACCTACTATTAATCATATATCAAAGAAAGAAGAAGATGCCCCGCCCCTAAACGGTGAGGAGGAAACCCAGACAAAGAAGCTTACAAAATGGGAATTAGTTACCGACAGATAGCGCACCGCCAACATGCCTACCAAAGCAACGATCCATACAGGTAAGTGAAGGAAGGAAAGGGGATACCTTAGACTGATGAAGTAATAGTTTAACAACTTGATAGACTCCAAAATAACTTAACTGAATTGCCAGATGGTTTCTCAACTCCTTGTCATTCTAGGGCTGTTGTCAAACCAAGCACAAATCCAAGTCTCTCTTAGAATAACAAGACAGAATAATCATATAGAATAATAATCATAATGGAAAATAGGGATTTGGTAGTTAATAGAGGTGTTCCGTCTTCTGTTAGCAACTTGGCCGCCTAGAGTAGCATCGAGAAGGCGTGGGCCCTAGAGTGTTTTCTGAAAGCCGGTAACCAGCTCGCTATAAGATGCAGCTTTAAGCATAATATATACTTACTTGAGTTATTGCTATCTTCCCTCAATCGATACGATAAAAGAATCCAACTTTCCAGAATCATATGAATAGGCCTGATTATCTAGTCTGGATGGACCCTGGTTCTATTTGAATCTAGCAATTGGTTGGTCTCAGTTAAAGACTCGGTCGGTTTCGAGGAATGATTCATCGTAGGCGAGTCAGATTACTACTCGAAACAGGAAAGGTGAAATATCCAACTCTGAAGGAACTCTGAAGGAACACGCTTGAAAAAGGTTTAGACCCTTCCCTTCGTGCACCAGAAAGAAAAGAATGAAGATTAGGCACTTCCCTCGTCAAGAGCAATACTAAGAAGTGCTTGAGACGAAAGATAAGGCTTAAGGCAATAGAAATAATGACTGGATTTTAGCTGTTATAAAGGCGAAAACGAAAATCCCCCCGACTCGACGGAATGTAATACGAAAAAAGAAGCTACCTCAAGCTCAAGGCACAAACAAAGGCCCGGGAGACACTTCCCTGACTGAGATAGAGAGGCATTAGGTGTTGAGTCGGATACTATAGGATTTCCTGATTCGCTTACTTCAAATTCGCCTTATCAGGATAATCGACTATTCGGGAGGATCCACCTGGAAAACCCCTGTGTGTTTTTGGACTGCTAAACTGCTTGGGCCGATGGAGGACTTAAAACAAGTACTTTTAGGAGTCAAATGACTTACGATTTACATTAGGAAAAATCAAACACCCGGCCACCCTTCTTTGGGGCTCCTTGGCCCACTTCGAAAGAGATTTAGGATTGCGTGAGAGAATAAAGACATAGCAATTCACCCCTTTACTTTAGGTTAGGGTCCGGGCAAGTTTCCTTAATAAAGCAATGCACCACTCACAGAGAAGCCGATAGACGAGGACACCCTTTTTCAATAAAAAAGCAAGAAGGAATAAGTTGGACATCGTAAAGAACAAAGGTTTCCTCACTCGTCAAGGAATCAAATACCTTCTTGAGCTTATACAAGAACTAAGGGCAAATTGAGCCATTGCCTTCATGGACATTTCAAACACCTTCGTTCACCTTTGACCTTTTTGTCCTCAACTGAATAAAGATATTAATGCAAAATGAAAAGATATCCGAGCCTATTCTTTGATAAGGTCAAATCTTATTAACTCTACGAAGCCATTGACTGAATGAGAGAGTGGGCTAGAAAAGGCGGACATCAGCACTACGGGAATCGACTACTGGTATACAGCGTAAGGGATAGGATATGTTTCCCCACCTCAAGCCCTCGCTTAGACTCCATACTAACGAAAGAGAGAGAAAGCATTAAGATTAAGAAGGACTAAGGGAAAAGCCATAGAGCCTTACAAACCACAATGGTAGGAATCCTTGGAATGATAGCAAATAGAGGGGCAAGGCCACTCAAGCAATAAGAAGGACCTTTGACATCTTCAACCGACGCCCCTAAGAGGATAGGAGAATCGTCCCTGAAAGACTCGCTTGCTTAGCCGAACAGACATCCCCGGCGGAGCTATTTCACGAGCATGAATTGAGGCTAATGCAAGGCTTCCACCACTTGAGGAAAGGAACTAAACGACCTTCCAATTTGACCATTTAAAAAAGGTTTCCATTCTAAACAAAGTCAATAGCCGCTTACTACTACAAAAAGTATACAGGCCTTTCGAGTCAATCAATAAAATACCCCATAAAGCTACCCCATAAAGAAGAGCTAACTAAACTAGCTTACGCGAGAGAAAGGAGAAAGAAAGCCAATCTACCCAAAAAGGAAGAAATTGATATACATCAGCCCTACCCTTATTAGACTGAAGGAAAGACTCCTGCTTAAAGGTAATTATATGAAACCAATGGCTTGTTTGGCGCATCTGGCCCGAAGGCAGAATCAAAGCAAGAAGGAATTACAGACAGAAGCACTTCGTACTCCCCTAAAATAGAGATCGAAGAAATGATGGGTCCGCCTATAACCCTCGAGAGCAAGCAAGAAAAGAAGGAGGGGGGTGGGACTACTAATCGATAGAGCCCGGCATGATTACTGGATCGAAAGCTGCTCCAACTCCAATATCCAATAGGTCTTTAACAATACAAAATAGGGCTTTTCACTTATTAACATGTTTCTTTCTCTTATTTTCAATTCATATAAAGATATCATGTCAAAAAGTATTGCTTTCTCGGATCCATTAAATTAAAACATACTCAAGTAACTAAAGTATTGGGCCAGTCGGTACGTCTTACGGATTCATAGCGAAGCCATTTCTCATTTCAGCCATTGGTTATTTCCCCTCAATAAGAATGAGGCATTACTTCTTGTACAGTAGCTATGCCTTAACTTTACCTCGTCAAACTATGAGTGTGCTTCAGGCCTTACGCCTCCCAGTCTCGTGAAAAGAATAGCTCTTTCGGTATCGGTATGCCTTCGATGATGAATGAATTAATGAATGCCTTCTAGTCGGCAAGTTAGGAAGCTTAGAACTCTTCCCTCACCCGAAGGTGCGCGAGTGCACCACTAGGCGGCTAATAATCCATTTTCTCGATTGGTGTGGGATCATATAGAATCCAATTCCCCATTGAACTTTCGCTTGTAAGTTTATATAGTGTAGGGAAAGCTAGTGCTGTGAAGTGATTTACCATATTCCTTTCTTCGCGGCTGGTTCTGAATGCTGGATGATATGAATTAGTAAACTGTCGATACTCACTGCTGTGAGCCTTGTTTGAACTTTTTGAAATGAAATAAGGCTAATCACAGACATTTGCATTATACGATTTAGTGTAGCTACGCGCCTCTATCTATGGCTATTAAGGATAAGGGCAGTGAATAGCCAAGACGACAAGGAACTACTAAACAAGCCGACAAGCCGACAGACAAGACGACAAGGAGGCAAGTCACTACTAAACAAGCCACTACTAATGAACAAGCAGACAAGACACTACTAAACAAGCAACTACTAACGACCGCCAAGCCGACAAGACACTTTATGTGGCGCGTCAGTAGTGGCGCGGCAGCCCTTCTTGCAGGCGCAAGACGTTGTGCGGTAGCGAGCGAAAAGACGTTAGCGAGTCTAAAGGCGCGTCAGTTGTTGCGCGTTAGCGAGTTAAAAGCGTTAGGAGTTAAAAGCGCGGCAGGAGTTCTTGTTCCGCGTAGGAGTTCGAGTGTCGCGGCAGTGTTGCTATTCCGGTTACGCGGCAGTGTTGCTATTATGTGTCGCGGCAGTCCGGAAACTAGACAAGTCGACAAGCAGACAAGCCGACAAGACGACAAGTCACTACTAGACAAGGAACTACTAATGAACAAGCAGGCAAGTTACTACTAATGTAACGCGGCAGTAAACTCGACCAAGCAACGGGATGAGCAACGCAGTTGCGAATGGGGAAAGCAAGACGTTGTGCGGACTAATATCAGTTATAAACGAGTCCTGTGTTCAGCGGTAGCGAGTCCCTAGCGTTAGCGAGTTAAAACGGCAGAGAACTAGTGACGCGTCAGTCCGGCGGGTGGCGCGTCAGTAGTGGCGCGGCAGGAGCCAAGGTACCAAGTCCTGTGTTCGAGCGTCAGTCGGGTTGCGCGTAGGAGTTAGTGGGCTAATGAACAAGCCGACAAGCAGACAGACAAGACACTACTAACGTGTCGCGGCAGTCCGGAAACTAATGTAACGCGTCAGTCGGGAACAAGCCACTACTAATGTGGCGCGTTAGCGAGTTAAAAGCGTAGGGTAGTTTCGCTAATGTGGTGCGTTAGGAGTTATAAGGGCGTCAGTGAACTCGTGTCTAGGCAGGGCCGCTCTCCGGCTAGCGAAATAGGCAAGAAGGTAGGAGTGGTTTTCTTTCCTTCAAACACAGTGGGCCTTATAATGGAACGCAGGCCGCTATGAATGAATATTATGTCAATATTCTAGAGATAGAGTCCGTCTTTCTTTCCGTTGTGCCCTTAAAGCTAGGGCTGCGATGCGAGAGTTCATTAAGTAAGTAAGATACTCGCTGGTATGATGCAGGTAAATTGTGCCGAGCCCTGGCCTTGGAAGCCCTCCATTCAAGCCTTCACAGTCCTTTATTTTGATCGGAGAATCCATATGATATGGCTTTCAAGCTTCCTAGCCTGTGGGGGTTTGTGTGAAGCATGAGAGCATGAGCGAGCAAGAAGCAAACACCACTAATAAAAGGCCTAAGATAGACTGGCTGGTCACTTACTTGAAAAAAGCCTCTCAAACGCATAACTTTTGAATCCTTTAACACCTATCTGAGTCTAGCTTTTGACCCTAGCTTCCTAGCCTTTACTTGCTACAGACACTCTTCTAAGCTAACTTGCCTTAGAGCCTAAAGAAAGAAAACCACTAGAAAGAGCATCTTATTAGATATTGAATATCCCGCTTGAAACTTGCTTTTGAAGAAGAAAATGTCCCGGGACTTGAAATCCTATGCCTTCTTTCTTCGATCCTTTTGAAATCGGATGCTCTCCTATCGACTTTAACCTATTCCCTTGGACCTTCGGCGAAACTCTATCCGTCTGGACCGTTTGAATGGGCTGTATATTGTATGGAATGGAAGCCCTTTTTCTTACACTGGCTAAAAAGAAAGAAAGGGACAGGGACGGGACTGCTCTGCTTACTTCTGCTGCGAGAATTGGAACTGGCCTTTTGATTAATAAAATATGCCTAGGACTTATGTCAACACTTGAAATACAATGCTTGAAAACTGCCCATGCTATCTCGTGTTTTGCCCGCTCTAATGCCTTATCGAGGTTCAGACAGGATCCTATCTTATCTACTCAATTCAGCCTTCGAGTGACAGAGGATATTTTTGTACTCTTTCACCTTATGATAGATTGATGGATTTCTGCTCACCAGCATACCCATAAAAACGAACCCTAGCCCTCAATCGGAACTTGTGTTTTGTTAGGTACTGTACCTCTGGAACTTTGGAAGTAGTAAAACCAACAAACCAAACTTGAAAACATTATGCCTGTTAGGATGCTCTGACCGAGGCATATGGTTTAAGTGTTGGGCTGGCGCCGGGCACAGTCCTTCCTTCATCATAGTAGGACAACCTAAGAAGTCGTGGTCACTCCTAAGCTATACAAATCACTTATTACTCAATTGCAATCTTAACCATAAGGACAAGTCATTGGAAGTTTGATCTTTTCCTTGGCGATACGCTCCTTGAAAATGCTTTCTGTCTCCGACATGTCCAAATCTTAGTGTTGAGAAATCCTTTATGGATGGATTGACTTGTGGGTAATAAGCGCAGGTGAGAGGTGCATTCAATTCTCAATTCTCAGTTTGCAGCGAGAGCGTATAGATCAAGTCAAGTCATAAGCGCAGGTGCTCCTCTCTCTTTTCTTATTGTTTGAAACTCCATTCTTTTCTTAAAGTCCCGATTTAGGGCTTCAAATGACGTAGAACTACTTTTCGGTACCAACATGTGTCATTTGCCATTAAATGAGTAACTGATAGGTTAAACGACGCAAAAGAAGGGTTTCCAGCTGGCCCACGTAGCGGTGAGTAAACAGATTCCTGTCTTATTCCATAATCAGAAGGGTAAGTTTCTCAGTTGAAAGATCAGAATCAGGTGAGCGAGCAGGATTAGTATCATCAGCAGGATTAGGATTCTCGGCCGGGGGTTCAATCTTTGTTGACTAAAGTCGAATTCAAGTCGAGGTAGGAAATTCAAAAGGTGAACAAGCTAACGGAGCTACACTGAGATCGTATAGATCAATATTGGTAATCAAGGTAAGATAAAGATTCTTCCATTTCATTATTCCACGCGTAAATGATGTAGTCTTTTGCTTGGTCGTTTGTATATGCTTGGCTGTTGGCGAGTTTGTTCTTGGGGAAGAAGAAAGGGAAGCGGATTCCTATTGATCAGAGGCTGGATAAGGAAATGATGTTTTGTTAGAATTGATTCTGTCTGTCTTTGTTGGCAACGAGTATCTTTCAGTTCGCCCGAGAGTAAGATGTGAGTCAGCGGAAGAGAAGCAAAGAGAATAAACATAGAGTGAAGTGAGCTGCAATCAAAGGTTAAGTTCCAGGAAAGTATACTCGAGAATTAGAGGCTAAAGGAAGCGAAGCGGGTCTTCAAGTTCTGTTTAGGTCAGGTCGTCGGCAAAGGGAACCAGCAGTAAGATGTTGGATTACGAATTTCCATTATAGGAAGGCGAGATTCCATTCTTTCTGCCTTTTGAGGTTGAGTTGCGGGTAATAAAAGAATATTGTCAAGGCTTTGAACGGTAGCGCTGTGTACTTAAATAGAGTCTCTTTTGTTTAGTCTAGGAAAGGCAAGCGCTTAACGATTGGCTCGACAAAAGGAGAGGCAAGCTTTTATAAATGATTGGCTCGACAAAAGGAGAGGCAAGCTTTTAAAGGTTGGCTCGACCAACGCGGGAGAGGAAAGCAGCAAGGTTTATGATTGCTCGACCAACGCGGGAGAGGAAAGGCAATAAGTGTTGTTGTAGAGAATGGCCTGATTGTCCCACTGTAGCATAACTCATGTAAGCGCATAATTTGTATATGTTGCTTCTTTGTCGTAGAGTTAAAGAATAGAAGCGTGCGTTTCGAATTCACGTTAGCACAAACAAGCTTAGTCTTGCTTAGTTGTGCGTTAGGGAGCTCCTTCTCTCGATCTACCCGTTACTTAAAGAAAAGCGGATTTATTGGCGTAAGTTGACCCCTTAACTAATAATAGGCGGACGTTGCACTTGCAGGACATAGGCATTAGGCACCCGCTTCAAGTAACCGTTAGCACAAACAAGCTTAAACAAACAAGGGAACTATACTTAATAAATAGTAGTAGTAGGCACTTACTTGAAACTGATATAGGCGAGTAAGAAAACCTCACTGCAGACACTGGGAAGAAATAGATCTGAAGCTGTATCAAGTCAATCAGTTGCAATAAGATCTTCCGCAGGATCCAAATATGTATTAGAAGATAGAGATAGATCTGAAGTTGTTAGGTCGGCAAAAGGGCAGCGAAAAATGAGCTGGCTAGCAAAGAAGCATGGTATCCTCTAGCTTTGGAGTGGAGCAATATTGTAAAGGGCTGGCTCTTTGGATGCTTGTGTTGGTGTAGTGATTGGCTTTGGACCCTTCCCTTTGTTGCCATAGAGAGAATCCTGAGTCTCAAGTATAGTTTCCGCTGACTAAGTGAAATTCCTGTTTGCGAGATCTTGATAGAGAGACTAAGCAATCTTTAGTAAGGTTTGGCTGCCAATACCAATAAGGATTCTTTTATTAAACCAATGGAACAAGGCAAGATGAACAAGTAACGGGAGTTCCGTTCGGGCAATCGAAATGAGCTGTCGACGAGTCTCCTTCAGTTCTACTTGAATCGAGAAACTCTTTTCTAAACTGCGTCGGTGTTGGCGGTTATAAGATTAAATAACACATTCAGAACTCCAAGTAGACGAGAGAGAGAATCGGCTGTGCACAAGTGAGTTTGAATTCCAGTTTAGGCTAAAGCAGATGTTTGAGAAGAAGCCAAAGAAGGATCAGAGGCGTCAGCTAAAGGTGTTTCTGCGGCATTCTTAACTTCAAATCGAGTTCTCTTATGCGCTCAAATCTTATCCAGCAATCCTTTCTTCTGAATATGCGCACAAGGTTATATTAAGTGAAAGTTTTAGGGATATAGGGAGCTAAGCCTCTGATTACTCACTTCCATATGATACTCAACCGAGCTCCTTTTTACGCTTTTCACTGAATCTTTAGGTTGGCATTCGAGCTGAAGAAGGCTCTAAAAGTAAGGGCCCAGAAAGTAGACCCTTTTTCGTCCGACAAGCAACGGGGCACCTAAGATTATGGCAAATTACACACAGAGGCCCCTATCGGCTAGTAGAATGAGAATGAATTTGAGCTTAGAATTATAGACCTGCTCCTAGGTGCACTAAATGAAACAAGCGAGTTGAGTTCAAACAAGGCAATTAAAAGAACTAAACGTAAGCGGATGACAAAAACTAAAATAAAGAAAGATCCATCTTGCTATGAAGCATCAGATCGGGAAGTAGACAATCCGTAGACAAAGGCTGCTTAGGTTAGTATAGAAGTTGTTTGTAAGAGAACAGGACACTTGAAAGTGCATCACCGCTTACCGCTCTGCAAATAAGTGATCTTGTCGGCTTTCCATCTTCCGCCGATGAACCTTCTCCTACTCCGGTCCGGATACAGATCTTTTAACTGCTTACTCACCTGACACTGATCCAGCTCATGCAGATCCTTATTATGATTGTTATCCACCAGATTATTTGTTTTAGGCTTTAACACTCGTTGTTTGACCTATGCCTCTTTGCTTAGATACTCCAATCAGGTGTGGTGTGTTCCATTGCGCATCAGTTTCGGAGTGTTGTTCCTGTGCTTCTATAAGTTGTACACTATCCTCTTATTCAATACTCTAGTTTTTCCTGTTTTTGACTTGATTCTATATGTGTATCTCCTTCATTTCTTTATATGAAAGCAACGAGGGGTGCCTTTATTCTTTTACTTTCCAGGAGAAAAGGAGTCATGTTAGCTGACTTTCTGGGGTGAACTAAAAATCCTCCTATAGTAGACAAGCTTAGGTGCAAGCTGCGCGCTAACATGTAGTCTTATTGTGTTCGCGGGGTACCTCCTCTATAGTTGTGGATCATATCTCTTCTCTCGATTTCTTTTATTCCATTAAAGGAGGACTCTAGCCCTACAGCTCTCAGTAAAGTAGAAAGTAGCAAGCAAGTCCGAGTTGAAAGTCCAGCGAGACAAGTTGCTTCTATTCAATAAGGTAAGAGTAAAAGAGTCAGTTTACTATATTGGTGTATAGCTAAATTCTAAGATTTCTGCTGTTTGTTATATATATTAATGATATATATGATGAATGCATGATGAAATGATGAAAGTAAGGGAACAAACTGTAAGCAAAGATGGAGTTGTATGGGGGAACAAGCAAGTGTTGATAGTCACGAGCAGATGGTTAATAAAACTTATGCAGTGTTCTTTACTCTATTATAGAATGTGCTTCGGTAGATGAAATGAGTGGTTGACTTCACTATTTAGAAGGACCCACCCATCCCAAACGGAATAAGAATCTAATTGAGTTGTACCTACTTACTCAGCCTAAGCACACTGACCTCTGTCTGACCTCTGCTCTGCCTCAGCCTAAGCACACTGACTTCTGACCTCTGCCTCAGCACACTTACTCTGACCTCTGCCTTGGACCTCAGTCTCTGTCTCTATCTTTCCTTTAATAGCGTTCTTATGCCGATATTCTCTTTATCCATCACCTAAATTCATTCAACAAGTAATAAAACAGAGTTTGGAAGCCATAATTCAGTTAGCGTTGAGGTTTACTCATTTATGGAAGATGTGTATACTTCACCTCTGATTCTTTATACGACAGGACTCCAACCCCACGAAGCTACAGTTGATGAAATTCCAGAGCAGAAGTGTTAGCGACTTGGACCACTACAAGGGGCTTAAGAAAACCAGCCATAATCTTAGTAAAGGCAATCAAGGTCTTAGTCTTTATTCGTTCTAGAAGTGTTATTAATTAGTTCACGCCAGAGGCAATTAGTTCACGCCAAATAGTTCACGCCAAAGGCAAGCACGCAAAGGGAAAGGAATAACAGCTCTGCTGGGCGCACGAGTTAAGCTGAAGTTCCGTTAGCGCAACAAACTACTAGGCTTGTTGAGATAGATCAAAATCTCATTTTACTGGAAAGAAAGAAAGATAATAGATTAACATCACTATGCCGGTTCCTGCCTTCCTTTCCTCCTTTCTGATCGTAGGCGGACTGATGGTGAGGAAGTCCTGGAGAAGGGTATTAAATAGTGCAATGCCAGCTCTAGGGTTTGTTCATACCGGTTATTTCTTCTGTGAAAGAATCTATACTGCCCCCCCGGAGTCTTCTTTCGTGCTATTGATCAAGTCCAGTGTTCGTAAACTCGCACAGAGAATTCTTTAACTTCTTCTTCCTCCTCTGTTTCAACTGCTTATGATCTTTCAACAGCTGATGCATATGTAGCTGACTTTGGAACTTATGCTGATTCCAACAAGCAAAGAATTCCCTCTTTTCTGGCATCTTGCACATGGGGCATAGAATGAAGTCAAACAAAACCCTTCCCCCTGTTTTTGAGATGGAATATTACACCACTCATATACTAAACTAGCTTAACGGCGAACTCCTTGCTTAACTCTCCATAACTAAATACTCTATACTTGTTGATCCATGGGCAACTGACCCTGTCCCCTTTCCGTTAGCGCCTTGTCAAACATTTATTGAAGCTCTATTGAGCGCAGAGGAAAACAATGAAGTTAATTGAACTGATGGTGATCTACCTGTTGTTGAGTCAAGTCACACAGGAAAAGATTGAAGCTATGAAGCTAAAACAGAAGATCTTAGCGCTGAAGAAGAACAAAGAGACTAAACCTCACTTGCAGCTTACTTCCGAACTTGACTTGGTAAGGGGCTTATAACGCTCGCAATGCTTAAACTCCATTCTTAAAGGAGGGGGCCCGAAGTGCAAGAGTGGAATTCGGAACTATCTACTCTACTTCTCCGGTCTTCTGCTAATAATCATAAGGGACGTCTTCTACTCGCCAAGCTACTACTAGGGCAAGAAAGAATTCATTCAATCTATATCAGTGCCTTTGCCATAATCAGCTGTTCGAGTTAAGTCGACTCAATAAGAAGCTTTATAAGAATTAGAGTCTCAAAGGATCTTTATCATCAGCTGTTCTGTTTTCATTTACTTGAGAATAATAAGAATAAGAATAAGAAGAGAATATAGCTCTCGAATTGAATGCTGAGGGTGCAGAGGTCAGATTCCATATCTTTATTAAGCGGGTAATTCCAAATAGAGGGTTTGTCGTGAAATGATGACTTGAGAGTTGCGAAAGCAGGACTTGCGCATTAACGAGTTGAACTATCTTCGCACTAGAATCAATTCTTTGTTGACCTAACAAGCGTGAGTAAGCTTATCTTATTGTTGCGGGGTTAGTTAGAGCAGGATCATAAGCAGTGGGCTATCTCTTTCTGTTCTTGTTGAATCGAAGTTAGAATGCCAAAGTATAGGTTTAGCTTGCTTGTTGTTAAGGGTAGGTGGAGAGAGGTTGCTTATAATGATTGGTTGTTGCTTGCGGCTATGTCTTTACAAGCCCCTAGACCATGTCAATGTAAGTGAGATTTCAAAGTAAACAACTCCCATTAACACTGAGTCTTGAGTGGGTGCACCTATGATATAGTATGTTCTTCTTGTTTAAAAGCCTTTGTTGCTTGTTGTAGTGTTGTTTACGTAAAACATATAAATTGTTAGTTAGATTGGATTAGAAATTGAGTATTGGCCCACTGTGAAGAATAAGAAATGAAAGAAGTTAAGGCAAGAAGTAAGTCCAGTAGTAGAGTACTCGGGCAAAAGCGGTTCAACAAGTTATTGGAGTAAAGAGAAACTTGGAGTTTAGATTAGAGTTCGCCACACTAAGTGCTTACGGGTTGCCGGAACAAGCCCTTGTGCTTAAGGAGTTTGAACAATAAAGTCCAATCTTGAAACCTTAATTTGAAGTTAATGCGCTCGATGTCAAGTATCAAGTAAAGTAGAAAGTGGAAAGTGAAGTATGGAGCGGGTGGGGGGCTTTGCGAGTTGTTCAGTTCGCCTTAATTCTGAGTTCGCCGTTGTACTAACTATGAGTTTGTTTGATTTGAAGCAAAAAGGAAAGCAATGGCTGTGTGTTGTTAAGAAATTATATATTATGCTAGAGAGACTCAATTAAAGGTTGACTGAGCATCAGGAGTTAGTGGCTCGACAAGTTGCTCCTCTATTCCATAAACGAGTAGTGGAGGGAGTGACTATATTATAGGCTTTCAGCACCTTAATAACCTAGAGAAGTGACTATATTATAGGCTTTCAGCACCTTAATAACCTAATATATAAGAGTGGTTTGTTTAGTCGTGAGTTGCTAGTTGGGTTGACAGCCAACACCTTGATTATTGCCCTACTCAAACAAGCGTTGTACTATATTATTTTTAGAGTTCCAGAAACAAGTAACAGGGTAGCAATACTCTGGCTGGGGAGTTCCAGAAAACAAGTAACAGGGTAGCAATACTCTGGTTGTTTACGCACTTATAGACTAAGCATTCAATTATGTTCCACTATATTATACTCTTCAGTAGAGCAGGAACAGGATTAGGAAGAAGTTACGATTCAATGAAACAAGAAAACAAAGACACTATACCTTATTAAAGAGACTCTACTTTCTTTAGGAATATTCAACACGCAACCCTTCTTTAAGACTTAGCCTTGGCATTTATTGATTTCCTCTTTCTCACTTACACTCAAACTTTCGCCAACACGGCCTTCTCAATTAGTGAGGGCGTTTATTCAATACAACTATTGGTTGGTATAGGGTTGGTCTGCCTCTAGCTTAATTCAGTAATGGCAACAAACAAGCAAGAAGAACAAGAAAGAACGGAATCTCACTGACACATTATAGACCCACTGAGGGAGTGGTAACCTCGCACTAGTAACTCCTGTCCGGACTCTCAACTGGAATCTATCAGCTAGGCAGCTTCACCTATACTTTAGTACTTTTTACTTATTGCCGTTGCTTGTTCCCTAGACTCAAGTCAAACTTCATTAGTGCGGAACCTCACTCCTTACTCTAAACAATGAAGATAGGCGCACCCCAGAAAGTAATCATTTCATGGAATCTAGCTATCCCTTTGTTGCTTAGGGCGGTGAATAGAAATAAATGATTCTATAACCAGTGCATATATTAGATTGATTAAAGGCATCGGGTGAAGCGAAAGAGGGGAGTTAGCCCTTTTTTTAAGTGAGTTGAGTGCGAGTGCTGTCGTAGAGTTCCAGAAGTGCCTTGCTTGTTGAATGGAATCTTACTCACATATTCTAGAATCAAAAGTAACTTCCAACTTGTTGAGAATCAAGTAACCTAACAGCAAAAGCGTTTATTGACTTGGAATCTATCGTAGGCAAACTCACTGCTTGTCAAACGGAAGAGCGGCCCTGCCGCGACACGGGAGCTACTGACGCTAGGGACTCGCTACCGCGCTTAACTCGCTAACGCTAGGGACTCGCTACCGCGCTGGTAACTCACTGACGCTAGAGATTAGGTGAACTCAGCTGCCTTCTTTTAACTCGCTAACGCGCAACAACTGACGCGCCACATTAGTAGTGTCTTGTCTGCTTGTTTAGTAGTTGCTTGGCGCTCATAACTCTAGAGCTCCTCCGCGCAACTAGAACTCACTGCCGCGACACGAGAACTCCTACGCGGAACTAGAACTCCTGCCGCGTAACGAGTTCACTGACGCGACACATTAGTAGTGTCTTGTCTAGTAGTTACTTGCCTCCTTGTCGTCTTGTCTGCTTGGCCGTTATTCGTTGCTACCGCACAACGTCTGTCGCCTGCAAGAAGGGCTGCCGCTTTTAACTCCCGGCTCCTAACGCGCCACATTAGCCAAACTACCCTACGCGCCACGAGAACTCCTACGCGACACAAGTGTCTTGTCGGCTTGTCGGCTTGTTCGTTAGTAGTGTCTTGGCGGTTAGTAGTTACTTGTCTAGTAGTGTCTTGCAGGGTCGGGGAAGAAGAAATTACTGGCACTCAAAGCAGAAGATGGAGCGGATGAAGTGGAATGTCCTGTTCGAGCTAAAGTAAACCCGTTGTGCGTTAGTCTGATGGGTAGTCCAGTTAGTCCGATTGGTAGTAAAGTTATTGTTCGATAAGACCTCAGTTGCATTCAGTATTCTTTATTTTGAGATGAGAAAAGAAGCTACACTGTCGAAAGCCCAGTTTCAAGGGCAGGGCGAAAGAGAACTATAGGGCAATAATTATAGTATTCATCCCGAGTTGCCATAGGAGAGGCTCACTAAAGCCAGCAAAGGCGAGAAAGAAAGAAAGTATAGATGCTGAATATAAGTCATAGGTAAGAATAGGAATTAACTCATATAATAGTAGATCAATCATATAGCATATGTTAGAACGTTGCCATGAAAAGCCATGTATTCTTGTATTCGTATATCCGGGCATGAAAAAGCCATGTATTCGTCTATGGTTCACTGACGCGACACTCGAACACAGGTTAACTCAATCATTGAACCCTGCTCTGCTTCAAACTATTAACTTCATTCGGTTCATCCACTTCTCCCTCTCGCCCACCTACCCGGCGTATTGGATAACTTCTTCAGCTCGGGTCGCTCACTACTACTAATGCACTAGATCTATTCTGTACAAGTTATTACCAAGTCCTGTGTATTCGAGCGTCAGTGAACTTGTTGTGCGTTAGTCCGGCCTTTCTTTAGAAAGATAATAATGCATTTAGTAGGGGGCAAGCAAGAATAGGGCAGCGAAGATGGCTAGCACATTCCTTCCCTCGCTTACTTTACTATTAGAGAGGGGCATCTCATTCTTTTTAGATATAGGGACATCAAAGGCTTATTTGCTTGTTTCTGCTCCTGCTCTCTCTACTGGCGGATTATTCTTCTACAATTATATATTTCTCTTATTAGAAGATAGAATTGACAATAGTGCTTTGCCATTAAGTAATTGGCATCAGTCTTACCCCTAGGCTATTCAGGTAGAAAACTACATACAGAAGAAAACCGGCTTTCATGATAATGACATCTTATATAATAGGCCGGACTAACGCCATTCATACTGGTTCAAACTTTACTTGTATCCTATATAAGGGCACCGGAACCTCTATCCTCTCCACTCAAACTGAGCATGAAACTTGGATCTTATCGAACAAGAACAAGACAAGAGCAGAACTGGAACGGAACCTCAACAAGAACAAGAGCAAGCAGAACTGGAACGGAACCTCAACAAGAACAAGAGCAAGCAGGACTGGAATAATGGAACCACTAGAATGAATTTCTATTGACCAAGACGACAAGCAGACATCCAAGTAATGCCAAAAATAAGTTAAGCATGATCGGTACCAAGATGTGGCCAGCAGCTGAGCAGCCCTTGTTTACTACCGGGTATGGTGAGAAAGTTTGGTGTTGGAGGCAGTGAGAAAGTAAGTGGAAAGTGGAGTCTCGTATAGAAACAGTAATTATTGAATCAGTGGCGTGGCGTCTGGGATAGTTGTTTACTGTGTGAAAGTTCATTCTTTACCCCCGGCTCTAAAGCATCTGATCTTATCTCCAACTATTGAAGAGCCAAGTTAACCGCCGCCTCACAAGCAACTACTGTTCCACTCAATATAGAGGCTATTCGACTCCCCGGCCCCTACTAGATAACTTCGATTTGGATGAAGATCTTTAACTGCTGATTATCTCGCTCAGTACTTTATTCATTCCCTTAACCCTGCAACAATACCACCGAGAAAGAGCCCTACAGGGTTGGTTAA